>PVIU01003317.1:0-148160 GCA_004026605.1 Ondatra zibethicus | reverse complement strand
TGAACTCAGGACCTTTGGAAGAGCAGGCAATGCTCTTAACCTCTGAGCCATCTCTCCAGCCCCCCCTTTTTTTTAAAAAAAAATATTTATTATGTATACAATATTCTGTCTGTGTGTCTGCAGGCCAGAAGAGGGCACCAGACCTCATTACAGATGGTTGTGGGCCACCATGTGGTTGCTGGGAATTGAACTCAGGACCTTTGGAAGAGCAGGCAATGCTCTTAGCCACTGAGCCATCTCTCCAGCCCCACTTGTCTTCTTAGGAAGTTAATAAAAATGTTTTGAAACATATTGTGGTTATGCTTTTATAGTTCTGTGAACATGCTAGAAGTAATTTGCCTGATTTAAATAATGGATTATGTGAATTGTTTAACTACCATAACCTATGTTGCTTGGGTACTGACCTGTGCTGCTTGCACCCTGGAATCCTGACTAGGGACATTCACACATATACAAGGATCAAGTTGGGAGATCTGCTTCCAATGGTGGGTACCTGCTGTCACCATAATTCAGAATCTCAGTACGTTTATTAGGCACAGGGAAAGGGGTTAGCTAGCCTTGGTAGGAAGTCTCTGTAGGCGAGCAGTTGCAGGCTGTAGACATCTAGGAGGAGGAAGCAGCAGTTGCTAGTCTTTGAACACACTAGTCAGTTGTTCATAAACGGTCAAACACTCTTTGGTACCCCTCCTCAACCCAGCCATTGGAGAAATGACTTCCCCAATTTCCCATGAATCGGAGCTCTTGGAGTCCTTGACATGGCTATGCTCCTCTCAACAATACACATTCACTCAGAACTCACTCAGAGTTTCCTCTACTTTTTTTTTTTTTTTTTTTTTGCTATTTTTATAGCTATGTTTTATTTATACTAAAATAAAAGTAAATAAAACTCTGGGAAAGAGCATCAGGAAAAATCAGGATTGTAGCTAATATTAAGGCATTAATTATTGATTTCAGATTGTCGATGGGGTAGGAATTATCTTTGGCCTGCTGTAATTTGCAATAGTGCTTATAATTTGCTGTATTTTCCACACAATAATCTACAGAAATACACACTAAATAAAGCCATACTTAAACAATCAACAAAATGGTTTAAAAATATGAGTTTCCTCTACTTTTAACAGACATGATAGGAATGCTGTGTATAGTCAGTACTAATATAGGAATTGTTTTTTCACTTACTATTGTTTGGAATTTTTATGCTATTATTATTTTTTGAGAATCCTCATGCATAATTACATCCTTTCCACCCCATACCCTCTCCACTCCACCCCTTTCATGATCTCCTCAATCCCTCTCAACTTCATGACCACCTCTTCTTAAATTATTTTTATGTGTTTAGGGATGACTACTTGGGACTGGATATCAATCTCTATCAATAGATAAAAATATCCATTGGGGGGCTTGTTCCTGGAGAAGGCTGATTCTCCCTCTTAGTAGCCATTGATTGTCTATAGCTCTTCATTCAGATGGTATATGAGCATAAAACCCTCATTTGGCATTATGAGATGTCTCCCATCAATACTGAAATGTCAGCTGGTGTTGTCAGTGTTTAGGTCTTGTTTAGGGGACTATATTGTGAAGAATTCATGGATGTGACTCTGTCATATATAGAGGACACTATCTTGTAGCACAATCCTGATCCTCTGGCTCTTGAAATCTTTTGCCACCCTCTTCAACATGTCCTCTGAGCCTTGGTGGAGTTGTATGTAGATGTATCCACTGCGATAGGCACCTCATCATATTCAGTTGTTTTCTGCACTTTCACAAGTTGGGTATTTCTGGAATTTTTATTTTGCTGCTAAATGAAGCTTCTTTGAGGGGTAAGAGCTATACTTATCCATGGATAAGGATGTGTGTAATTGGAGTTTCTGCTGCACCAACAGCTCCCAAATACGTTCAGCTGCTTCCCAAATAATTAACTCAGAGGCTTAATATAAATTATAAATGCTTGACCGATAGCTCAGGCTTGTTAGTAGCTAACTCTTACACTTAAATTAACCCATAATTCTTATCTATGCTTATCTTTTCTCAGTACTGCATTCTCATCTTGCCTCTCTGTGTTTTCCTGGGACTCTCTGACTCTTCCCTTCCTCTTCCCCAAATCCTTAGTTTGGTAGCTCCACCTATACTTCCTGCCTTGCTGCTGACCAGTCAGTGTTTTATTAAACTAATCCGAGTGACAAATCTTTAGACAAATTACAAGAGGATTATTCCATAGCAAATATGTCTTCAGAATGCAGCTGGGAACCATACCAGTTAGTAAAGTGGCAGCAGTAGGTTTTCCTCTAGGGTCCATAACCTCACCAGCTACAGGTAGTTGACTAGGTTTACAGTGACAGGCTTGAATTCTCTCTAAGCAGGGATTAAGTCCAATTAGATGGCTATGGATTACCCCTGAGCTATAAGTGCTGCTTGTGCACCCTGGAATACATCTTGCCACGCTGGTAACGGTTGTGGCTCATGGGCTTTTTTGGAGGCTATGAGAGCTAGGCCTCAGGGAGAAGGCTTCCAGGTCAGTTTCAGTTTGTTTCCTCCAAGCCCTGTGTCTGAAGTGTGTGGTGTCTTAAAAAATCGGGTCTTACCTTCAAATTCGTACGCACAAAGTAGGATAGAATCCTTGCCAACTATACATCTAATAAGTAATTGCTAATCAGAATATACAAAGAATTCAAAAAGCAGTCAAGAAAACAAATTACCCAATTAAAAATGGGCTATGAATCTGAACACAGAGTTCTCAAAATAAGACAGAAAATTTGTTAAGAAGCTTCTTTAAAAGTGCTCAGTATCCTTAGCAATTAAGGAGATGCAAATTAAAAGTACTTCAAGATTTCATCTTACCCTGCTCCACATGACTGAACTCAAGTAAGCAGCTAACAAGGGTGCTGGTGAGGATGTGAGAGGAAACCTCACTTACTGTTGTTGAGGTTAGAAACCTGTGTAGCCACTGTGGAAATCAGTGTGTCAGAGTCACAGAAAGCTAAAGGTAGATCTACCACGTGACCTAGCTGTAACTCATGGCATGTGCCCAAAGTATGCAACATCCAGAGATACTTTCTTAGTCATGTTCACTGCTGCTCTATTCATAATAAATACCTAGGAAATAGAAACAACCTAAATATTCTCCTACTTATGAATGGGTAATGAGAATGTAGTACATATACTGAATTTCATTCAGCTTTTTAAAAAATGAAATTGTGAAATTTGTAGATAAATGGATAAAATGTTTTACCTTCTTATGGCCAGACACCGCATTGCTTGTAATCTCCACCGCTTCATTACCTGGCAGTGTGCCATCATCTGGCTCCAAATAAATTTGCCGAATTACTTAGTGGCAAGGAAATAAAACACATCAGCTCTTAGATCAGGTCCTCAACCTGTGGGTTTCGACTTCCACAGGGGTTGCCTAGGACCACCATAAAACATAGATATTTGCATTACAATTTGTAACAGTAGCAAAATCACAGGTATGAAGTAGCAACGAAAATAATTTTATGGTGGGGGGTCACCACAACATGAGGAACTGTATTAAAGGAATAAGGAAGGTTGAGAACCACTGTCTTAGATATTTTAGATCTTGTGTGTGTGTGTGTGTGTGTGTGTGTGCGTGTGTGTGTGAGCCACTAGATATAGAAAACAGAACCATTTCTCTTAATTAGTGGTAAAAGACATTAGAAGAGTTAAATTCAACTGGGTGTAATAGAACAACAAATGATTCGTGAATTGGTAAGTCATCAGAGTCAGAAGAGGTTGAGAAGCTGTCGATGGTGTGGGCAGGCAGCATTTCTGGACAGTAAATGGAAGTGAGATACAGAACCAGCTCCACTGGTCACAACTCATAATGAGCATGGTCTTTCCAGCTGGCAACCGAGAGCTACTGAGACATGGCTGCTGCGATCTGCTGAGAATCAGCTGTGTTACAAATACATGCTTGTAAGCTCTCAGTTTAGATACTAAGATTGCAGTCCATCAGAGGACTCAATAAAGAGGTGTCTTCAGGCCACATTTACTTGACACTGGGTAAGTGCCTTGACAAGCAGGGGATATTCTATCCTGGATGGCTAATTTGGGTTCAAATCCCAAACACCACTGTTTGTGAACTTTGAAATTGCATTCAAATTACTCTGATTTTCAGTTTCTAGACACACACACACACACACACACACACACACATACACACACACACTAATAATAATAATAATAATACCCACAACATAAGATATGATGGTTGTTTTACATAGAAAACTTTCAGCACTCATAATATGTTGAATACTTACATAATTCTTGTTCGTATTTACTCTTTCAATGAATGATTTCTAGTTGAGTGCTTCCCTCCAGAGGAGTCAGAGCATCTATTATTAACTCCGACTGTGTGTGCTCACAAGCACTGTTGATGTGTACTGTCTTCCAACAGGTACAACGTAAGAGATATGATGCAATTCTTAAGCGTTTGCATTGTCAGGTGAACAAGATTCAATTAAATAGGAGGAATTGGCAATGGAACATCCAACAACTGGAAAAAACTGCAGCTGAGTTAAGAAAACGCCTTGGAGTAAAAGAAGCCCAAGAAATACAGAACGGACCGACAGCATAGTAGGAAAGAATACTGTGAAGATCCTTCAATCTCTTGAGAGTCAGCACCCAGTAGAGACAGAGGCCAGTCTCAATGACCGATATTTTCTTTTTCTTCCTCTTCTTTCTTTTTGTTTCAACCGGGTATCTATTGGTTAAAGTGCCTCCCAGTCTATAGTGCACAGCACTAGGTAGACAGCAGTAGTACTTACAGGAAGTTAGCAGAAGAGTGGGTGTGCACATTCAAATGGTCATTCACTCCTGAATGCCTGCTTGTAACCGTGTTGTGTTCACTACCCTACAAAGTAAACATTGAAAAGAAACAGCTGAATTTTCAATGACTTAAATTGTTGAGATACTTTAAAAATAGTTGTCTGTTTCAAACTTTTTATTAGATTATTTTACAACTGTCTTTGCAGTAGCCCATGAATATTAATATTCATGATAATGTGATTATATGTTTAATGCATCAACTGTTTTATTATGTTTCCCCTTTTCTCCAGGAAGTATCATTTTTCTTTGTTATTAAATAACGTATTTTAGAATGTTACAATCCATAAGATTTGTGTTTACTCTTCAGTCTATAAATTCTTTATTCCTATATTGTGCCTAAAATAAAACTACAGCATCATATAAGGTAAGCATACAATAAAGCTCTTCAAAGAGGTATTTTTCCACATTGAAAGGCAAATTTTTTGTCAATGGCAGTAAATTGAATATGAAAACACCTCTGAAGATAAAATTGCTCTCCTTCATGCTCTATGAATCACAACTACAGAGAAGTAAAAATAAAATATTAATTACTAAAGATGCAGTTTTAAAATATTCACTTGTAGGATTAAATAATTTCTAAGAAGCAACATTGAGAATATATTTTGAATTCATTTCTCACTTCCTATATGCCTAACATTCAGTGAGTTGTGTAGTTGATAGAAAACCTGATATTAGTAATCTCATTATGGTTGGTGTTAATAGTCTTAGCGTGGCTTATTACAGTTAACATGACCGTTCCTGTAACACAATCTGCTTTGCTCTGTGACTCAGAAGTGCTACTCCAAGTAGAAATGGCTAAACTTGCAGGTTGTGGGGGCGCTCACTGTGCTCAGCTCGAAACAGGGTTGAACTAGATGCTGCATATCAGATATATGTTAGCACAACATGCATGTTAAAAGTTCTAGTTTTCTCATCTCCTTTTAAGTTTATCATTGTGATCACTAACAGCTTGAGTTATGGTTTCAGGAAAATGCAGTGTGAAAGATCAGATACAGGCAAACGGTGCTAAGGAATTCCCGAGTCAAGACAGTCTCAGATGGCAGAGCATGCTTTATTGAGGATTGTTGGAGGCTTGTTTCCTATTGCCCTGATAAAAATCCTGACAAAAACGACTGAGAGGAGAAAACACTAGTTTTAGTCTATAGCTCCAGGTCACAGTTCTTCATGGCAAGGAAGTCAGGGCATCAAGAATGGAATGCAGCTGACTGCATTGCTTCCACTGTCGGAAGAACAATGCATGTATGTGTGCATGCAAGTGCTCTATCTACAGGATACCCTGCCCAGGAAACGGGCTCACCTATAGTGGGTGGGTCTTCCCACCTTAAAGTAATCAAGATAATCCCCCAGACATGCTCAGCAATCCATCTTCCAGGTGGTTCTAACTCTTGTTAAGCTGACCCTAGCCATTACATGGAACACACTGAAGAATGCCTACAAGACCAGTGAAATCCCCATGAAGGGTCAGAGGGAAGATCATTTAAAAGAGTGGCTGTCTTCTAAGCCACATGGCCCCTGGTTTTATCTTAAGCTAGCATCAACATCAGGCATATTCCTGCTACTGAAGGTGCTGTACCTAGTCTTACAGCTGGGTATAACACCTTTATGGTGGTGGTGGTGGTGTTTATCTATACTATGCTAGGAAACTATGCAGGAGAGTAAGGAGTCAAGCTAGGGCTTCTTGGAGACAACCATAATGATTATGATTCAAGAACTGAGCTGAAGTCTAGTCAAACTAGAACTCTCCAGTTATGCATTTGAAGCTTTATTTTTAAATGAATATATAAAGCAAATAAATGAAAGCCACTTGAGATGAGGTGTCATATTGAAGAAAACAATGATCAGCATATTTTTATAATGATGCATGCAGTTAGTTTCAATTTTATGATAGGTTATATGAAAGACATGTTGCTCTTTATATTCATTAAAATGATTTCAGATAATGGGGGCTTTCCTAGCAATCAAGATGGAATAGCCATTGGGTCTGGTATCTCAGGCCTGTAGTCCCAGCACTAAGAGAGGCTTGAGGCAGGGGTAGCACAGGAGTTTCAGGCCATTCTGGGCCACATTGTGCATTTCAGGCCAGCCTAAGCTTCAGTGTGGGACTTGGTTTCAAATGAAGAAACAAACTAAAGAGATGAATCTGTTGATTGATTTTTTTTTGTCAACTTGACACAAGCCAGAACCATCTGGAAAGAGGAAAACTCAACTGAGAAAATGCGTCCATCAGATTGCGCTGTAGGCAAGCCTGTGTATCATTTTCTTGATTAATAATTGGTATAGGAGGGCTGAGCCCACTGTGGACGGTCCCACCCCTGGGTAGGTGGTTCTGAGAGGTAATAGAAAGCCTGAACTGGCCTTATCCTGTAGTCAGACTGATGACTATCTTGATTATCACCATAGAACATTCGTCCGGCGACAGATGGAGATAGAGACAGAGACCAACATAGGAGCACTGGATTGAGCTCCCAAGGTCCAGTTGAAGAGCTGAAGGAGGGAGAATATGAGCAAGGAAGTCAGGACCACAAGGGGTTGGTTCACCCACTGAGACAGTGTGCCTGAGCAAATGGGAGCTCACCAAATCCAGCTGGACTGGGACTGACAAGCATGGGATCAAACTGGACCCTCTGAATGTGGCTGACAATTAGGGTAGAGTGAGAAGCCAATGATAATGGCACTGGGATTTGTCTCTCCTGCATGTACTGGCTTTTTGGGATCCTATTCTATTTGGATGCACACCTTCCTAAGCCTGGATGGAGGGGGGAGGGCCTTGGACTTCCCACAGGGCAAGGTACCCTGCCCTCTCTTAGGACTGGAGGAGAAGTGGGGAGGGTGAGTGGAGGAGCCGGAGGGAAGGAAGTGGAAATTTTGATTGGTATTATTTATAAAGTAATAAAAAAGAACAAAAAAATAAAATAAAAAAAGAAAGAAAGCTAAGCAAGCCACAGAGAACAAGCCAGCATAGCAGTGTCCTCTGTGGCTTCTGTTTTACTTCCTGTCTCCAGGCTCCCACCTTGAGTTTCTGCCCTAACTGCCCTTCATGATGTAAGAGAAAGCAAACCCTTTTATTCCAAGTTGCTTTTTGTTCTGCTGTTTAGTACAACAACAGCAAGTAAGCCAGAACACCAACCAAACTCGAATATCCCTAAAATTTGAAGTATGGTAAAACTGATATTTCAATACATAATAAAGTCTAAAGTTAGAGAATTGTGTTATTTTTTATTTTTATGTAACACATATAGAGCTAGTATTCTATATTGGGCTATTCACTGTTGCTATAACAAAATTCCTGAATCTGGGTGCTTCTAAAGAAAAGAAATTCATTTAGATAACAGTATTTGTAACTGAAAGTCCAGACAGCACAGCTCCTGCTCTGGCCATGGGTTCCTTACAGTGGGTGGCATCATTGTGGGGACACATACAGAATGACAATTACAGTGTCAAATATCAAGTCAAGGGGCTACTGGGGACTAATTGGGGCCCTTGGATAACTATTGATCTCTTCTGAGGGCATATCACTGAAGAGGTAAGGGCCCACCACTAGGCCTTGTCTCTTAAAGTCTGCACCACCTCAGCAGCACCACAGCGAAGACCAAGCTCAACACATGAGCTCTCTGGACACACATTTAAGTCCTAGCCAAACTGTGATAGTGTCTTTCTCACAGAGACTTTGATTTCAAACTCTTTGGGGGAAGCACTCGTTTTGTAATTATTTTCTTCTCTTTAGACATGCTCCAAGTTCCTGGGGAGCCTGAGTTTTTTGTCACTGGGGGTCAGGGGGTGCCCTGGGTCAAGTGCCATTGTCTGACCTCTCTGGCCTCTGCAGAAATGTAATCTACTCCAGCTGTTCAAACATCATCTTCTGGTTGTGCTATACCTGTAGTTGCTTGCTTTAGTCATAGTCTAGGTAAATGTTCTATTTTTGACCATGCCTCTTCTAGTCACTTGACTAGTTGTATGATTTTCCAAAACACTACATATACATGCCCAATCACAAAGCCTTTTCTCAGCTATTCAATTCCGCCATTGGATGTGCTTGCCAACTTTTATCTGAGTGACTCAACAAATTTTTCCTCTCTCAAAAGCTACAATCTTCCACAGTTATGATTTCTGGATATTATTTCTATTGTGGACTTTAAAAATCCTAGTCTGAAGCTCAAAACTAGTACCGGAGCTCTTTGTTCTCAGCAGCATCCATTCTGAACCTGCTAGGTGTTACTACCTAATGATCAGAACCAGGCAATAAATGCGAGGAAACAGTGGGAAGAAAGAACCCGCAATTACTGCCTTACAAATTAACTTTCAATATATACACCCCATGGGTGAATTAGAGTTAACCAATGTGAAGAGACTGGCATGTTCTTGAAAGCCTTATTTTAATAACAATGGAGGTTCCAGATTGCTTGTATTTGAGCCAGTCATGACAGCCATTAAAGATGCTTTCGTGGCCAATGAAGATAATTTGTACAAACTATCTTTAGGCCAGATCTCTTGCAGGCTTGGCTAGTAGTGCTATTTTCCAAAACACGGTGTATATGGAACAACAGTGAGCAACAGCAATGTTCTGAGTGAACATGCTATGACTGATTTGACAAATGGCATACATTATTTCTGTTAGTTCTCAAAAAGAGGTTTAAGGTGGGTATTATTTTTTATATAATTAATATAAGCCTCAGTGTTTTTTCGGGAACTGGCAGTTGGGAGAGAAACCTCCAGATACATCATTTCCTTGAATTATAGTACAAATATAAAACTTAGAGTTTAGAATACTCAAAAATATCCATCCATTCTGTAAGTCAAGATTAAATGTTCAGACACACATACATCTTCCTGATATTATCTCTAAACACCTTGGTAATATTCAGAATGAAAGAGTAGCATTTTGTTTATATACACTGCTTCTCTGTTAAATTTCTAGATGAACAAACCAGTATGTGTGTATGTGTGTGTGTGTGTGTGTGTAAGTGCAGATTCATATGTGCATATCAATGCAAAGTTCAGAGGAAAAACTTAGATGCCATTTCTCCTGCACCATTCAGTTCTTTATTCAAGACAGGTTTGCTCGTTCTGGAGTTTCCCAGGTCGGCCAGTTTTGCCATCCAGTTAGCACCAGGGATCTTCCTGTTTCTGCCTCCTCATCTTTAGATCTACAGTCATGTGTTGCTAATGCCTGGTCTTTTACATGGGTCTCTCAATGTGGAGCTCCCAATGCTCATGTATTTTATAGATGCACATATTTCTGTATGCATATCAGTATATATTAAAGTTACAGATAATTACTGACCCCTGAGAAAGAGAAATTTCTGCGTTTCCAGGGACGACCCTCACAGTTGGGTTATCTATCCCAAGTGATCATCCCTAACCCATATACATATGAGGAACATTAAATAGATCCAATTGCTTATATTTTACACACACACACATACATACACATGATTCTCTTTTGTTCTTTTAGTTCTCATGAGATAGCCACACCAGAAAAACTAATTTTTATTAATACTATCATATGCAATAACTTATTTTAATAAATTTTTATCATTTCATTAGTTCTGTGACAGCAATTTTGGTCAATATATTTTTATTATATACCAACAAAATTTAGAGAAGAGGTAATTAATTTGAGAGTAATTGAAAGGGGCACTTGAGGAGCTGGAGGTGGGGAAGGAAGTGGTGGAAATAAGGCAAATATAGTATTCAAGTATGAAATTTTCAAAAATATATTAAACTAAATTAAAAATAAGCAAACAAACAGAAAACACTGACAGCTCAAAGTGTCAAAACTGTTGGCTCACAGGAGTATTGTCACTATCACCTGGACTAGGGAATATACTAGATCCACTTTGGAAGACATTTTGAGCATTTCTGTTAAAACTAAACATAGTATTTGAATATAAAAACATTTTTGATTTTTGATTCATGATTTAAAATGGACTGTTCACTCTGATTATTTTGCCTTGCACAGTATTCCTCTGCAGCAGACAACACAGTTGGTGGACAGCGCCAGGAGAGCAAAGGTGGGTATTATTATCTCTGATTTAAAGGTGGGCTGGTGCAGGCTTAGATGAGCCTTGCCTAAGGTATCATTACACAACTCAGCAGGGGCAGAGTTGAAGCTCAAAGTCCTAGTGCATCTTCCTGGCACCACAGGAAATGACTCTGAAAGTAAACTTCAACTTACTGACAATAAGCAGTAATATTTTTGTCCATGTCATTTTTATAGACTATAGGCATAAAATAAATCTGACCAAAGAGAGGAAATTTATGGTTAAAACTGAGGAGCACTGAAAAGCACAGGTAACATTACATGAGGGTCAGCATCTGAAAACCAGTTTTGGGTAAGGAAAATGGAATGCGCTTTATAGACATTGCTTTGAAACCTTTCAAAGTTCACCCAGGAGATGCCAGTGAAACCCTTATTGCCTTAACCACACACAGAAGTCACTGTCCACCCATAACAGTTGCAAAAGGCGCGTGCTAACACAATTTGGGACTAGCCGACTGACAGTCTATGAATCAGGAGCATGAGTAATTTTGATCCGTGAGTTGCTCGTTTTTCAGTTGCTCATTCAGTATTGTAAATATTTTATTTTTCATTAACCAAGTTAATGATTACCAAAGCTAATGATCAGAAACTAAATGTTATGTGCCTATCACAAATAACCCGTATTATTTGAATATATAATGCATTTCTAACAGCTTCATTTTTGTCCTTTGTTGATAAATTGGGAAATATCAAATAAAATCAGGTTTTCTATATTACATTAGCTACACTTTCTCTTTAGTGTTAATGAACTACAACCAAGACCAAGAAAAATAAAAGTTGGAACAAATGCTTCTAGAAGAATAGATGCGTCAATACACAGCTAAGAATATGGTGCTACACACTGCTTTTTATTTTCCATAATGTTACCTTTAAGTGGTAGATGTGAGCTCAGCTCTTTAAAAAAGAGAAATAGCATATGATTTGGTAATAACAGGGTTGCTGTTTTACATAATCCAGGAAAGACAGACACGAAGTAATGAGATTTCAACCTTTTAATTAATGAGATGATGTGGTTCAAAGCAAATCCAGAATTTGTGCGATTATCTTTGAAAAGGTTTCTTACCTAGGCCCCTCTGGCATAAAAAATAATGTCAAAATTTGAATAAAACACTTAAATTATGGAAATTTGCCAGCACTGCTCATTCACACAGCACAAGGCGATTTAGAGGTGGTGATAGCACACTGTCAATCTGAGATAAATGTCCAAGTACATGTTCCAAAGTAAGCAAGTGTAGCCTCTGCTTCACCTGCATTATGTTACATAGAATTGACATACACAATCCTTGAAGAGGAGCTTCCCCAAGGTGTTCTCATTATGGTTGCTCCTTCAATCTGTGGTCCTTTGTATAGTTTACATAGGAAACATAGCAACTTACACCTTGTAAGGTTGTTTTGTCTTCTATGACCAGATTTAAGTAGCTCTTGCACAGATGTAGCCATAAGTCAGCACATTTACTTGGCAGAACATATTTTCTCTTCACTTGATCATGGAACAGCAATTTTTTCTTTTTCTTTCTTTTCTTATTAAATTTATTTATTTTATGTCCAGACTGCAGTTTCCTCTTCTTTCTCCCCATTCTTCCCCGTACCCCCAATCCATTCCTCTTCTGTTTCTGTTCAGAAAGAGGCAGGCCTCACATGGGTATCAACAAAGCAAGGCTTATCAGGTTGCAGGAAGACTAAGTTCCTCCCCTTGTTTTAAGGCTGAGCAAAACAACCCAGTATGAGAAATAGGTTCCTAAGAGCCAGCCAAAGCATTAGGGGCAGCCTCCTTCCCTTCCCCTCTCTCTTTTCCCTCCAATCCTGTTTGGTTCTGTCCTAGGTCTCTGGGCCGTCCAGCCTCTGGGACTTGGCCCTCCAGGCAGTGTCAGGGGTGGGCTCGCTCTTGCAGCATGGGTCTCAGGTGGGACCAGTCATTGGTGGGCCAGTCCCACAATCTCTGCACCCCACCTTACCCCAGCACATCCATGGGTAGGGTTGACTGTACACCAAATGTTGTGTGACTGGGTTGGTGTCCCAATCCCTCCACTGGAAATCTTGTCTGGTCCACTATTGCTAGACATCTTACCTGGGGTTTCCCTTGTACCAGGTTTCTGCCTGACCCTGAAATGCCTCCCTACTTTCTAGTCATTTCTTTCAGTAGTCTTCCCCCTCCACAAACCCCCAACCAGATCCCCACCAGCCCCAAGTCTACCCATGAGTTATCTTCTCTTTCCTCTTCCCTGGGAGATCCATGCATCCCCACTTGAGCCCTCCTTGTTACCTAGCCTCTCTGGGTATGTGGATTGTTGGTGTAGGAGGTCCTTCTGTTTGTGTGTTGCTTTCATTGGTTAATGAATAAAGAAACTGCCTTGGCTTTGTTAATAGGACAAAACTTAGGTAGGTGGGGGAGACAGAACTGAATGCTGTGAGGAAGAAGGGCAGAGTCAGAGAAGCCATGGATCCTCTGCCTGAGATGGACTCTGGTTAGAATCTCCGGTAAGCCACAGCCACGTGGTGATACACAGATTAATGGAGATGGGTTAAACTTATATGTAAGAGTTAGCCAATAAGAAGTTAGAGCTAATGGCCAAGCAGTGTTTTAATTAATACAGCTTCTGTGTGGTTCTTTCAGGTGTAAGCTAGCCAGGCGGCCGGGATAAACAAGGGGCCCTCTCCCTTCCAGCAGATTGTAGCCTGGTTATCCTTTATTTTACAGCTAATATCCACTTATAAGTGAGTACATACCATGTTTGTCTTTCTGGGTCTATGTTACCTCACTCAGTATGATTTTTTCTAGGTCCATCCATTTGCCTTCAAATTTCATGATGTCATTATTTTTAATAGCTGAGTAATACTCCATTGTGTGAATATACCACTTTTTTTTAAAAATCCATTCTTCAGCTGAGGGACATCTAGGTTGTTTCCAGGTTCTGGCTATTATGAATAGTACTGCATTGAACATAGTTGAGCAAGTATCCTTGTGGTACAATTGAGCATCCTTTGAGTATATACCCAAGAGTGTTATAGCAAGGTCTTGAAATAGATTGATTCTCAATTTTCTGAGAAATCACTATATTGATTTACAAAGGGATTGGGACAGCCATTCCTAATGCTCTTCTCTGAGAACACTTCCATCCCTTACATATGTATGTATATATATATATATATATATATATATATTAACTTGGCCAGACCATTAGATTACATTCCTTTTAGTTTGTGGGTCACACCCTCCATTCTCAGAAAAATTCTTCCCTTTCCCAGGCTTTCATTAGATTATTTCTTCTAGTCTCAATATGATCTACCCATGCAGTCTCTTAATGTTTAGTTTAATTCTTTCATGTCTCTTTGTTTATTTGCATCTAAAACACCACTTTCTTACTAAGACCTTTCCTGTTTCTGCCCCCAACAGCCATAATTTGCCCAGTCTTTAGGTTAAATTCTCATTCTGGTATTCTGAAGCTTAAGTAGGATTTAAATTGCAAACACTATCTTCATTTATGCTGATACAGGCAAGGGAAGGTACCTTGACTCGAAATGCTTCACAGAGAAAAACAGTCCAGTGGTTCTCAATTTGTAGATCGCAACCCCCATGGGGTCGCATATCAGATATCCTGCCTATCAGATATTTACATTATGATTCATAACAGTAGCAAAATTGTGGTTATGAAATAGCAATGAAGTAATTTTATGGTTGGGACTCACCACAGCATGAGGAACTGAATTAACGGGTTGCAGTTAGGGAGTTTGAGAACCACTGGCTGACTTACTCTGAAACATTATCATAGGCACAGCACCCTTCCCAGATCTCAGCAGCTCTGCTGTAATCCTTCTGACCATCACTTTTGGAATCCAAGTGTGCTTTCGCCTCTGGTTACTCTTACCTGAGACTCTCTTAGGGAGGGCTGTACCCTCAGAAGGACTTTACTGCAGCTTTGCATCTTTCTTCTTTCCCAGGCTTGCTTCCCTCACTGATTTCTCCTGGGAAGACCTCAAGAACAAATCACTTATTTAAGAATGTTCACCTCAGGGTTGACTGTGAAGAATCCCAAACTAAGTCACCATGCAAAAATAATACCACACTGAAATCTCTATTTTTCAAAGCAATGACTTGTTCTACTTCTGTTTCTCCCTCACCTGGTTCAGCTTCACTCACAGCAGGAAAAGAAAAAAGGCTGAAGAAACAAGACAGACACTTAGAACCATGGAAATCTAATCACTGTCCCTCTGTCACTTGCTGTGATTTTAATATGATTTATTTATTTTTAAGGAAAAAGGCACACTGATAGGCATTAGCATGATTACATATAACTAGCTCATCAATACAAGTACACCACAGCTTTCAAAATAATAAATCACTACTTTGAATTATTAATCTTTTTGAGATTAATGTTCTAAAGAAGTACCATGTTGTTACAAACAATAAATTAAATAGATAAATCCTGACTCTGAAACTTTAAGATAAAAGCTTAATGTATTTTTCAGCCATGGCAGGGTCACATGACTATAAATTTATTAGAAAATTCATACAAGTAGACAAAAAGGCAATAATTGAGGAAAATGTTTCAACTCCAGAAAGCAAAGTAAAATGTGTGCACTTAAGACACTATGTCCTCATTTTAGCCTCCTGGCTTTCTGAGACCACTCACTGCCTATCTTTTCTACCATTTACAATTAGCGGATGCCACTCCTAATGCTTCATTATTCCATGCATAGCTCAAGAACACCAGAGTAACCATCCAGTGCCTATCAAAAACAACGAACTCAGCAAGTTACAAGGAAATGTGGACCCATAGGGCAGAACTTTGCAAAAGACAAAAGCCAGGGCAACCAAAATCACAGTACCAGATAATTCACAGTGCCTTTAAGCACATTTATTGCCAGCAATACCTAAAAACATCAATGTTTTTACTGTGTCAAAACTTAAAGTTGGTGAGAATTTATCAAAAACAATTTTTAGAATTGTAGGAATGTTTTTTTATTATTATATCATCAATATAAACTTTCCCCTCCTAAACCATCATACGCTCAAAATACTAACATTGCTAGTTCTCAAAACCTATGACATATATGGTTTTAAGTTATAATATGGTGTAGGAGATCCTTCTGACTATGTGTTGCTCTCATTGGTTGAATAAAGAAACTGCCTTGGCTTTTTGATAGGGCAGAACTCAGATAGGCAGGGAAGACAGAACTGGATGCTGGGAAGAAGGGCAGTGTGGCAGACGCCATGAAGCTCTTGCCTGAGACTGACGCTGGTTAGAATCTTTCCCGGTAAGCCACAACCTCGTGGTGACATACAGATTGGTAGAAATGGGTTAGATCAGGATGTGAGAGTTGGCTAAGAAGAGGCTAGATATAATGGGCCAGCGAGTAATTTAATTAATACATTTTCTGTGTGATTATTTCAGGTGTAAGCTAGCCTGGCAGTGGGACACAGCCCACTTTGCCTCTTACAACAATAATACTATATGTAATATATATTAATAACATAATATATTATATATTATACATAATAGATAATATTACATATATTGTAATCCTAAACTATGTTTAAATTATGATATTATGTATTGCAGATTCTATATTATAATTTTAAACTATTAAAAACATCACTCAACTTTGATAGTACTCAAAATGCATGGCATATATGTAGTTTAATATTACATATAATATAATATTGTATCATATTATATGCATTATAATTTTAAACCATTAAATTCACTAACATTAGTTCTCAAAACCTATGGTGTGAGTGTGTGTGTATACATATATATGTAGGTTTAAATTAGATAATGTATATATAATAACATATATAATTGGAAACTATTAGCAATGTTACACAAAGGTGGGGAACAGATATAAGAATCCATCTTGAATATCAGCATGTATTATGTCATCTAAAATGGAAGGTTGACTATGGTGAAGAACTCCACACAGTTTTCTCATTACTGCCTCATGTTAGCCTTCTCTGTGTTAGGAAACTGTAACATAGACATGGTACAACACACACACACACACACACACACACACACACACACAGAGAGAGAGAGAGAGAGAGAGAGAGAGAGAGAGAGAGAGAGAGAGAGAGAGAACAGTTAAATGTAAAACATCCCATAACAGAAGCATTAGCCAAGCCTTTTTTTAAAGAATAAGGAGCACTTAATTAATTACAACAAAGGAGAAGTGATTAAAACAAGGGGTGACTTTTAAAGCTTGCTTCAAGGGAAGTGTTTGTTTTCATAGATATTATTTCCTCTCATTAAAATCTGAAAGTTCCAATTTCTTCTCCTTTGCTTCTAAGCTAGCTGCAGGTACCAGGCACGTAGTAGGTGTTTGGATGTATGCCAGAGGAATAAATCTTGTTATCCAAATCTCCCAGCATTCCTTTCTGATCTCTCCTCACTCAAATCTCGCTGTTGATACTGAAACAATTTTTGAATAAAGATGTACATACAATACTTCTTCTATAAAGAAAGCAAAAAAATAATTAGTATGGGCTCAAAAATCCATTTTATAAGCAAATAGTAAACACTTAAAAATCTGTCAGCAGCCTGCCTTTCCATCCTTATTTTATATCGCTCTTTCCAACAAATAAACCCACCCTATAATTCAGTGGAAACAAAATTCTAGCTCTCATGTAAGCACATGTTTTCACATATTATTCTCTGTCTGAAATTACTCTCTCCTATATCCAGGAGTCAACACCAACTCAGCCTTTGGGATCAAGTTCAATGGCTACATCTACTATAACGTTGAATTAACATTTAGCAAGGCTCAATTTTTCTATAATGCCACAGTGTAGAATTACTTTGAAGTCTGTATCATGATTTCTGGGATAAAAATAACTGAATTATAGCTTAGAGAATTGATGCAGCACTTCTTGTTTGGAGCGGGTTAAAATAATTTAAACCCTAAAATATTGAGCTTTATTAAAGATATTCTGGAGTTTGCAATGTAATGGTAAATAAAAGATAACATTCAAGTCTGTGGTTACATAGCTCAGTATAGTACATTGGCCTAACATAAATGAAGCTCTGGGTTCCATCCCCAGGACCACACACACACACACATGCGCGCGCACACACACACATACATACACACACACACACACACACACACACACACACACACACACACACACACACACACACTACACCAGACCACAAAGCTCTAAAGGAATGTGGAAACTAGCCTCATCTACTTCCAAAATCTACTTTTATATTCCTTAGACCAAACTGTATGAACATTTGCCAGTATAAAATGTCTTCTATGAATGCCTCCTAGTAAGATGTAATGAGACTTTCAGGTAGCTAAGGCATGGTTTAGCAAACCACTTTGTATTTCTTCATCATAAACATTTTGAAGCGTGCTCTGAAGGGGATTTGTGCAGAGAAAACTTTGGCTCAGTATTCTCTCCTTTCAAAGAGGAAATTGTAATACATCCCTGTAAATACTGCAAAACAAACAGGACTTTAAGGGAGTAAAAAGGAAGTCATTAAAAGTGAGAGTTATAGGATTTCTCTGAATATAGTAGTATAAATTAATCATAAAGTAATGAACATTTCCGATTACTCCATAAAGTACTTCTGTGTTTTACACTTTCCATATAGTTAGAAATAATTATGGAATTTAGCTGTAATTCTAATACGGTTTTTCCATATGACATAATTCATATTTTTTCTAATTACATCTGTGAAAAATAATCTTCAGGAAATTAGCCTTTAGTGCCAATTGTATTTTTTTTACACACTCTTTCTATTGCTTTTAAATAATCTTAATCTATTCTCCCCAAATAATAATAGCCTCTTAGCCATGGTTTGAGGGTTTGGGGTACTTTTTCTGAGTTTAGGCACTAGCAGAAGCCTTAGCCATACTCACTCAGTCTTGGAGACTAATTGTTCAAGGGAATTTTGAGGCTTTCATTAGGATGCTTCCCAGATATTTTAATTTTCACATGCACTTTAGTATAATTATGGCTGCTATAATCTAGGATATTTGAGGAATAATATGCACAGCCAAAAGGGAAAGCAGCGAATAACCAATATGTATCTCAGCCTATATTGACTATATGCTAACTAGATATTAGACACCTTATACTATATGATGACTACATATTAACATATACTATATTATATATTAGTATATACAAAAGTAAGTACATAGTTTATGCTATTGAGTATGCAATTGCTAATCTATCTGAATCTGAATTTAAAACCTAGCACTGTTAATAAGGTGGTCTCAAATAAAGTCCAAATATTACATATGGAAATAAGAATCTATAAAGGTGCATATTAACAAAATATGAACTCATTGAAATGTAGATTATAAAATATCCTGAATATATTAAGAACAATATAAGTTTTACTTATTTTTACTAAAAAAACTGACTATGAATTGTATTTCAAAGAGCTGGGTATTTTGGTCATTTGTAGGTTAGGCCCCTTTGGGTAAAATATTACCAATTTTTCTATCACAATATGTGTAGTATTAACGTCTAGTATTTCTGCCATACAAGCCACACCTCTTTAAATGTATTTGGCCTTGATGCTATCCTATGAAAGATGCAGAATAAAGAGCACCTCTTAAGGTATAGTCTGACTAGTCATGTATGGATGTTCTGTCTTCTTGCTCTTCTAGAATGTAATCTAAGTTTACCAGGGTTGTTACGCTAATCCTATCATGCTGTTTACCAACAGGTGGCTTTCATAGGGTTAACGTTTTTCTGGCACATGGAAGCTTTGTTTGCTGCCATGTAAGAAGCTTTTCTCACAATTTCACCTTGGACCTTATAGAAAAACAAATGGAGTAAAATGTTTGAGAATAAACTTTGGCTTAGGATAATGACTATTATGATTTGAAATTAAATATTATTCCAAATAGTAAAATACAGCTCAAGAATATTCTCGATAACAAATGTGTTCTTTCTATATAACATCTTCAGAGATGTTTTATATAGAGAGAACTCTTCCAAGAGTCGTCAAGAAAGTTAGCAATTGCTGAGCACTTACCATGAGCCAAAGTGATACTATGAGGTAGATTACAAATACCCTCGGTTCAGAGCTGAGAAACTGTTGTGTTTGCTGAGATTCTTCCATTCTTCCATAAAGGATCTGTAGCCCGGTGTGGTGGTACAGACCTGTAATCTCAACTGTTTGGGAGGCTGGGCCAGGAAGAACTTCAGCTCTAGGCCTACCTGGGCTACAGAGAGCATTCAAAGCCAGCCTGGACAACTTAATAAAGTCCTATCTCAAAATAAATAAAAAGCAAAAGGAGTCCTGGTGATCACTTTCCTGGCATAATCAAGTCCCTGGGTTCAACCCCAAGTATGCCCACCCCCAAAGAAGGATTTTTTTTGCTTCATTACTCTTTGGTTAATTGGAAATATGCTTCATACCAGGAAAACATAATCTACACTTGATTCTCTCACCTGGATTTCCAGTTTTTAGATAATAAGCTAATGTTCTAGCAACATTCAAATATAACAAGCCAGCTTTTTAAAGCATGATAATGAACTCACAGATTTTATATACTTGGCATTTAATTAAGGAGGTTATTATTATTAATTTTTAAATAGCCCTGCCTTTTCCAGTGACGGTATCTTCAAACTTGCTTTTGTAGTCACTGGCTATGACCCCCAAGCTCTCCAGATTTGACTGGCTTTAAGGAGTTAACAAGCTGTGTAAGACATACTGCCCAGAGCCTGTGCCTCGAACCTGCAGTCGGCCATTTTACTATGAAGTGCCTGTCTCTGCCTTAAGAAATGGGATTTAGAGATCTCAACCTGATCACTCAAGGGTATCCATTAAAATAAGTTTTCAGTATTCCCAGGACCTTTCAGAGGGCACCTGTGGGAGGTATTGTACCTTGGGACCAAAGCATATGGGGGGGGGACATAGGCCTTGAATCTATAAAGCTTATTCTATAGATGTGCTTGACAGATCACCCCAAACTGAAATTCTGAGCTGCCAACAATAACTCACCATCCTTCCCTCGCTCCCCAAAGCCTGGACCCGTCCTTGAACTTGCACCCCCGTGAGTGTGAAAGTGGCAGGAACCCCTTGTAAATAGAATCATATAATATTTGGCCTTGTGCAGATGGCCCATTTCATGTAGCGTGATGTTTCCAAGGCTTACATGTGCATTATAGTTTCCTTCCTCTTTAAGGCAGAATAGAGTTTTATGTCATTTTTTTTAATCTGCTCATGTGCTGATGGACCCTGGTTTGCTGCTGTGTTTTAGTCATTGAATACAATGTTTCTATGAATGTGAATGTGCAAATATCTCTTTGAGTCTCCAACTTGAACAAAATGGATATACATTGCTATAATTCTGCATATGTCCCCCCAAATTCATATGTTAGAGACTCAGTCTCCAATGTAACAGTGTAGAGGCCTAACGGGAAGCATCTAGATGATGAGAACATTGTGCTTGTATAATGATTAATGGCCTTTTAAAAGGACTGTCTGGAGTAGGAGAGGGCAGAGATCTCTCTTGTGCCCTACTTTGGGCAATATAATGACAAAATCAGAAGGCCCTTGTGATCCCTGGCCTTTATCTTCAACCTCCCAAATTCCAAGACTGTGAGGAAAACATTATTTTCTGGATAAATTATCTAGTCTCAGATATTCTATCATAGCAACATAAAAGCTAGAATGCCTAGAAGCATGCCACACGGTAATTCTATTCTGGAATTTTCCTGCGGGTGTCTGTAATTTTTTCCCAAGGAATTAACATATTTCCCCCACACTGTCTGCACCATTTATTTCCCCACCAGAAAAACAATGATTCTAGTCTCTTCACTTTTCACGAATACTTATTCTCCATGAGTGTGACATAGTATCCCATTGCAGTTTGCACTTACATTCCCTCAGTTGTGTTCAACAGCTTAACAAGCACTTATTAGTTATCTGCATTTGATAGACCCAGGGTTGCTTCTGCGTTTTAGCAATGGAGTCTGATGCTGCTGTGAACATGGATGTACAAATAAGTACTGGAGTTCTGCCTTCAAAAGAAAATTTGATATATGCTGCTGGTTATCTTCTTCTTTGAAGAAATGGCTGCTCTCATCCTTTGCCTCTTTAAGAAATCCGGATGTTTGGCCATTGTTACCGAGTTCTTACAGTTCTTACCATACACACTAATTCCCATCAGAACAGTGATTTTTTCAAATGCTCTCTCATCCACTTCTTCACTATGTCCTTTGACATACAGAATTTTTAAATTTTTATAATGTTCATTGAATAACATTTATTTTTGTTTTCTGTGCTTCAGTGTTGCAACCATGAACTCTTTTCTAACCCTTTGGCACAAGGCCAAAAGATCATTGACTGTATTTGTGAGGGCTTCTGTCAGCATGCTCCAGTACATTGGTCAACATGGCTGTGCTACAATAACTTTTTGTGTGTGTGTGACAGAAGTAATAATTTTTTTAGACTGTCATTACCTTTTTGCTTTGTTTACAAAGTTTATACTAATTTTTTCCACACAAAGTTTAAGTTTGTTTCATTTGTGCAGTTAAATCACATAATTCTTTTACTTGTTGTACCTGGATTATAAAGAAATCTGGTGATATTTCCTCTAGCATATAAATAACCCCATGTCAATCCATCCAGTAATTATTGTTTTCAACCCTATTATAAAGTATTCAGAGAAAAGGAGAAAATGTCATTTTTTAAAAATAAATCTGGGATAACAAACCAGGTTGGAAAGACTTCAAAAAGATTGCTGCTAAGTGGGAATGTTATCTTTGTCCCTAGAAGTGATGATGATAGTGATGGGTACTGTTCTGGATTCCAAAAGGTGCGAGGTGCTGCACATGCTCTCTGCATCTGCGTATACATCTATAGACAAGGAAGAAAAGTTTTCAAAGCTTTAACTTTGGAATTAAAGTCACCAGAGCTCTAATACAAGCTTTGCAAACTTTAATTCCAAACTCATTCACTTAGTAGTCATGCAACTTTGAGCGAGTTTCTTAACATTCAAGTCTCAGAATCCTAAGTCTGAAAAATCTGAGTCCAGCCAGGGCGCCATAGCAAGACCCTGCCTCAAAATTGTAAGTCTAGAATATAGAAATGAGATAGGATTTATTTCATGGAATTATTACAATATTGAACATGATAATGATTATAAAAGTGTGTAGTGAAACTGTTGTAAAAAGGCCGCTAGTTAGTTTCTGGCTGCTTAGACCCGAAATAATCACTCAGAAACCACATTATTTAAAACATTGCTTGGCCCATTAGCTCTAGCTTCTTATTGGCTAACTCTTACATCTGAATTTAACCCATTTCTATTAATCTGTGTATTGCCACGTGACTGTGGCTTAATGGCTAAAGTTCCCACCGGCTCCAGAGGGGCTCCATGGCTTCTCTCTGACTTCACCCTTCTTCCTCCCAGCATTCAGTTTAGTTTTCTATGCCTACCTCTATTCTTTTGCCCTATCAGGCCAAGCCAGTTTTCTTTATCAATTAACCAGTCATATTCACAGCATACAAAGGGGAATCCCACATCATGAAACTTTTGTGCCAATCACTAATGTTGTCTGCCACTAGCACATAGTTTGTAACTGAGGTTACGAAAGTGACAAGAAATCAAATCAAGTCCCATAACTAGGATGTGTTAGAATTGGAATTAAAACCCAAGCTACAACCTATTTTCTTCCCAGATTCCCATCTTTCCATTTCCTTAGTAAAGAAATGCCTAAAGTGTGTCTGTGTGTTCAGGGAGCACTTTCATGGCTGGAACCAGTGGTGACCCAAACATTGTGGATGACCTCCTCCCTAGAATCGGTGCACTTTATAGCTGACAAGTCAGATAAGACAAAGCCTAAGAAGGGACCACTGCCTGGGTGACTCAGGTCTTGTGTCTGGCAGTGGGCAGAAGCACTGTGTGTGACTCAGGAGTGAGTATACTCCAGCAGCACCAGGGATGGGACAGCTGGGTCAGGACTCATCAAACCCAGGCAGACCTCTGAGACACAACAGGAACCAGGGAAGCCCTGGCAGAGGGGTAGAGGTCTGGTGGATAGAGGGGAACATTGCTTCCTCAGGATTTACACTTCCATAAAGGGAAGAGAATGACCACACTTCTCCCAGAAATGGAAATTATGAGGAATATAGCCAGCTTATCTCGGATCTTTCTTTTTATCTCAAGTAGAAGAGTGATTTATTTCTGTGGATTTGTGGAAGGCTTAGCTTAACCCATGACTCTACTATAAGGCAGCCTGCACACCAAGTGCTTTGTAGGCTGCTTTTGAAAATTCATTTTAACAAGGCTTTTGAAAAAATATCTAACAACATGTTCCCCAGCCAACTTCATCAGTAACAGAGTTAACATTCTGATTTCTAGTTGTTCATTTAAGAAAAAGAACAAGATAGCATATAAAAGGCTGGAAATAAAACAATAGCATATAAGGAGCAAGAAGGACTACGAAAAAGGACTTTCTGGAGCTTGGGAGCTCTGGCCACAGAGACATTAAAAGGAAAGCTGTGTGAGTGTGTTCTTTCTCTGTGCCACATGAACTCCAGGGACCCGGCTCAGGTCATCAGGCTTGGCACAAGCACCTTAACCCACTGAGCCATCTCCCTGCCGCTGGTGTGCCAATTTATTCTAAAACCAAATTTGATGTCTCGCATTCCAAGTGGAGAACAAATATTTACCAAACACCTAGGATATTGCAGACATATTTAAGAATACTACACAAATATGTATCCTGGTTTGATTAATTATTCCAGGAGGTATGGTTCTGAGTCATTCATTCAGCAATTGTTCATCCAATAAGTATATATCCCTACAATATGATGTAATATACAGTGTTGGTCCTGCCTCTCTTTATCTTATACCGTAATATGCCAGGAAGACTTGAAACAGAGTAGGTGAATATAACGAGGCTCCCAATGTGACCTGAATTGTCTGAAAAATAAACAAAAGCTGTTGCTGAGGTGACAATATTTGAATGAAAAAGAAAATACAGGATTATTTCGAGCCAGAGCTGCTGTGTGTTAGAAGAGCCACAGTATGCCATGTTCGGTGGGGATCTACCATGGGGAGGAAGGAAGAGAGAATCTTTGAACCAGAGATTTACCAAGATGAGAGTGAGGCAAGGGGACATACCTCTGTGACCCTCATGATGGCCTCATTGGCTACTTTCAGATCCTTTATGTTGTTTCAGATGTGAAATCAACTATAGTATCCTTCTTTATACAGTGGCCTATGAATATTACTACCCATCCTAATTCTGTCAGGCTCCTCTTCAGACATGAAGTCTTAAAAGGTTGCTGCACTCTGCATCATTAAGCATGAGGCAGCCCCCAGCTAAGCAACTTATTGCTTAAAGGGAAACTTACTAATTTTGGAGCAAGAAATAAGGCCTGTAATAGACCCAAACTTCTTCTTTTTTAAAAAGTTTTAAGACATATAAAATAAGTATTATGAGAAAACATTATAAAGAATATGAAATTTTATCTTAATAGCAAATGGCAGCTAATATATTCAACTACCTCTAGACTATGAAAAAAACAGCCTGGGGAGTTTTGGTTTTGAAAATTATTGAACAGAGTTGCCAGGATACATCCTCTAACCACAATATCTCCAGCAGGTCATACATGATGACAGAGTCACCCCAAATCACAAAGCCTCTGGCAGTTGCTAGGTTGTAAAAGACCTCAGGAGTTCACTCGGAAGTCTAGGCCCCCCAAATGTTCTTACAGACTATATAGATGGGCCAGTTTGCCTCCAGTTGCTGCATGCCCCCTACTGTCCCTATCACTTTGACAGATTCAGTGATACAGTTAGCAAATGTGTCTACAGAGAAGTTACATTTTATGTGTTACAAGCATCCAGTGCAAAGAGGCACATGATTCTTGCCATTTGGGAAACTTATAATTGATTAGCAATAGCAGATGTAAAAAGAAACCAGGAGGCTAACTGTTCAATTATAAATATGGACTATTCTCTTCTGCCCCTCTTACTGCATTCATATAAAGTACAGGGGGAAAGTAAGTATAGCAGTGTATAAAATATATTTATGATTAAGTTATATATTTCTCTATTACAATTAATAGCAAAATTCAATCAGGCTAAGACAGAAGTATTAAGTTCTACCAAAGATCAAAGTGGAGCAGGATAATATTTTGATATAAAATTCACACAGAGAAAGGAGGGAGGGATAAAGGGGGCTTTTCTCAGGAAGGAAGGTCCTGGGGCAGGGAGGTGTCATAGGCATCCCAGAGGGAGGGATAGAGGGGGATTTTTCTCTAGAAGGAAGATCCTGGGGCAGGGAGGTGTCATAAGCATCCCAGAGCAGCATCTGTAATTCAGAGTAACAAAGTATATGGAAGGAGGCCACACTCTTTATAGAATACAATGAGATACTACTGTCTTATCTATGTTCAGTGACCTTGTCCTCCCTACTGTTAACACCCAGAGGATCCTGGCCCCAACCCTTGCAGGGCAGGCAGTATCCTTCTGTCTCTTTAAAAAGCGAAACTCTGTTGGTTTCCTTCTCTACTTCCTCCTCCTCTCTCTCTCTCTGCACTTCCCTGTCCTTCTCTTGTTCTCTCTCTATGTCTGTCTCTCCCTTTCTCTCTCTTCCTCCCATTTTATCTCAATAAACTTCTCACCTAAGCTTTGCCTACATGGTGTATTTGTCTCTCATCCACCAAGGTCCATTGCACAAAGAATCTCAGTGGACTCTCACCATCTGCGGTTTGTACCCACCTGCTGCCAAGGTCCCTCTCATGCAGAAATCATTACACCTACCACTTGGACCCATTTCAGGGGGCTTCCCCAGCATTTCTGGTCTTTCAATCACAGCTTCAGTATATCTTTATAGACCTCTAGAGATAACTTTGGTTTCCTATGTGGACTAAAGATTCTTTCTCTCTATTTTTTTTTCCAGAGCTGAGGACCAAACCCAGGTCCTTGTGCTTAATAGGCAAGCCCTCTATCACTGAGCTAAATCCCCAACCCCAAGATTCTCCCTCTCTTTCAGCTGATGTTTGACTCCATGCTTTGTTGGGGTATGAAGAGTGGGAACTACAAAACTATTCTCACTTCTGTTTTCTAAATTCCAGCTCTGGACATCACCACTCTCCTCCCACCCCAGTGGAGGATGAAGGCTGAGAAAACAAACAAACAAAAAACCCACTTAGCTTTTGTTTATGGATCTGCCTGGAAGGGCAGGAAAATGTTGTCTCTCTCCTCTGCATTATTAGTTCTAGTTAAATACCATCACTGGAGAGGACTCCAATCTGCGCCATTCCCTGGTGAGGTGACTTCCAAATGACCACTTGTTGTCTTCCATGGCTCCTCCTCTGACCTGGTGATGTTGCATAGATTTCCTGCTTAGGTCTTTTCACTTCCACAGGTATACCCTGGAGATGACTCGGGTCTGGTTCCCCTCTGGTGCATACACGGCCCTGTGAAGTCTCAGATCCAGGACACATTCAGTGGGCCACCTTGCCGTGGTAGGGTTGTAGAACAAGTCAGTTGCCACTGTCCATCAAGAAACAGAAAGAATGATTTATTTTTCTCCATTTCTTCTTCCACTCTTTTCCCAGCTTAGTTTCTAATGCTGGCCTGGGGTTCACTACGTAGCAGTGGATGACCTTTAGCTCCTTATTCTTAATGCCACCTCCTGAGTTCTGGGATTACAGGCTTGTAATTGCATAATCAATTTATATAGAGCCAGGGATTGATCCCAGAGTGTCATGCACACATGCTAACAAACACTATACTCGCTGAGCTATGTTCTCGGCCTTGAAAGAGTGTTTTTAGCCAACTTGTAACCTTATAAATTATGACAGCCTATGAAGAAACTCTTCTAGCTTTTCATTCATGTGCTTAAGAATCAAGTCTTTCCTTTGTTTCTTTTGGTGGAACTAGGGACTGAACTCAGGACCATATTTATGTTAAGCAATTGCTTTATCACTAGGCTATGTCCTGAGTCCTTTTTGTATTTTTTAAAATTGGGGACAGGGTCTTACTATGTTGCAGAAACTGGCCTTCTACTCCTCCTGTGGCCAATGCAATTCTTGGACTTGGAATCCTTCTACCTCAGCCTTCTGAATAGATGGAATTACAGGGTGACACCACTCAGCTCAGCTTAGAATTCTCTTTGAGGGTAGAGAAAAATTGCTTCTCTTCTCTCTCATCCTAAGCTTATTCTTTTCTCCCCCTTTCCTGTGCCCCCCATTAATTTCCTATCAATTCATCAAAAGTCTGAAATTTTCAAGTCACTGTTAGTCACTAATTGTCATAAAACTGACTTCTTGCCATGTGCTTTCTAGACTTCACCTTGTCCTTTTTGTGGCAGCAGGGGATCCTCATGTTTGGACAACCTTCTGTGTTCTTGATTCTCTATGTAAAGTCTGAAGCTAGCAAGGAAGCCCTTTGTTCTGCTCTTGGGGGAGGGGGACTTTTACCTGGGCATGCATCCAATATTAATCACAGTTCTAAAGGAACACAATTCCACACCTGAAAGCCTATGATGCTACTGTGTCGCTGGTTCTGTTTCATCTCTTGAGAGCTATCATGTGCTGCTGGGTCAGCTTGGACATGCTTAGTTAATGGGAAAAGGAAGAACAAAGAAAATGAACCTACAAAAATGAGTCTGTGAATTAAAAAGAAAGCAGCATGGTTGGGGGGTCTCTCATCTGTGTTTTCTGTCTCTTACTCTTTCTGACATCAAGTCTTTTTTATTTTTTCAGGGACATATCTTGGATTCCTTAGAATGGCAACAAAATCTAAACTTAGCAAATTCTGATAAAATTGTCCCAGAGAGAGAGAGAGAGAGAGAGAGAGACAGAGACAGAGAGAGACAGAGACAGAGAGAGAAAGCAAAGCTGGTGAAAGAAATGGCTGTCTTTTGTGCATACAAATATATGTTAGGGGGGTGAAATGATTTCATATCAATTTTAGATCAATAGTTGATGCACCTTTCCAAGGCATATCCTTCAGTTAGTTAGGAGTTCTTTTACAATTGTTCACAAAGTTCCCTGTACACTTATAAAGATCTATTCAGTGAAAATGGCAAAAAAATGTTCATTCTTTAAATGGTTCAAAAACACATTTTATAAACAAATTTTATATTTCATACTAGCTAATTTTTCCTGACAAACTAGATGTTAGACATGTAGATTTTTATGTTATTATCATTTCCATTGATCATCAACTGAAACAGTAGGGCTCTAGTAGTGTGCAATGCAATTAAACAAATTTCAATTATATGGGAGGGCACTCTTTCTTAATGCGAGTAATTTTATCTTAATGATGTCCATTATACACGCATTTATTAGCCATTATATACCCCAGACACTTTGTGTATCAGGCAAGATATAGTGGTAGGCTGAGAGCTATCCCACGCTGTTGTCCTCAGCAGTAATTCACATCTACAATTCCGGAAGCAGTGCAAAGTGGGCAGTAACCCAGTTTGACATGATCGCTGGTCTCATCATCGGCTAGACAGCACATTTGAGGGAGTGTTGCAGGTTCTAAATTCTGCCCAAGTCACATCCTCTTATAAAAAAAAATTTCATCTTTCAACTTTCATTTTGTTTGCTAACAGTAGATGTTGGCAGACAGGGCATATGGGCAGAAAGCCTCAGGATTGTGTTTGGCCAGAATTTCCTTTTTCTCACCAGTTTATAATTTGTACATCAACTAGGCAGGTCTTTGACTTGTTTGGGGAATCCTAAACCTGAAATTTTAAAGTAGCTGAGGATTCTAGCCATTTCCATAAGGTGTCTGAAGTAGGTCACAGTATGAGTATCATAATTTGTGTTTATGTAATTTATTTGTTTTTTATTTTTGGGACTCTATATCCTTGTTGGCTTGGTTTTATGAAGGGCTGAACTCACATGTGTTAATTTTTAATATGTAACCCTTCAGCTGGAATGTGGACTAGCTGAAGTTAGACAAGACAGGTGAAAGAGTATCTTCTTAGCCTAGCCCGAGTGAAAACCAGAAAGGGAGTGTGCTCCATTTTCACTGACATTGGGATTACCCAGGAAAATGTTTAAAACATTAAATCCTTGGCAATGTTCCAGGCTAAATGACTCAAACTTGTCTAGGGAACCTGAGGATGAGCATTTTACAGAGTTGTGTTCCTCACATGGAGCTGAGATCCACTGGAGCAGACACAGCAGCCATGTAGTGAAGACATGGCTATGACTTTGGAATGCCCTGAAGAATGGGATGAAACATAATCAGAGAATGGGATTTACTGACAGGTCTATATCAGAGGAAAAGCCTGGTCAACTGTTATGAGTTGTGGAAGAGAGGCCTCTGGATCACCAAGTAAAGAAAGGCTTGGTCTGGGCAGGGGCTGAGTCTGCTTCCTGTGGCATCCCCCTTGTGACTATGCAGTGACAAGCCTTCAGAAGATACAAAAGCCCTGAGTTGCTCTAATTTATTACTTTGCACTATTTATAGGACTTTTGTGGTGGTATATTATTTGTATTTTGATAAATAAACCTTGCCTGAAGACCAGAGGCAAAGGTAAAGCCACCAGAGGTCAGGCAATGGTGACATACACCTTTAATTCCAGGATTTAGGAGACAAAGGCAGATAGAGTTCTGTGAATTCAAGGCCACCCTGGCCTTGAAGATCAATACAGATCAATGCAGAAACAAATTCAGGTAGTGGTACCTCACCTTTAATTTCAGTTCTAGGGAGTCATACGCCTTTAATCCCAGTACTTGGAAGCCAGAGGCAGGCGAATCTCTGTGAGTTCAAGGCCAGCCTGATCCACAGAGTGAGATTCAGGACAGCCAGAAATACACAGAAAAGCCTTGTCTCAAAAAACCAAGAAATAAAAAGATATAGAGTTAAAAAAAGAGCCACGTTAAAAATAAAAAAAATATACAAAAAGTTTGAATATTATATTTCTTTGAATTGTTTGACTGCTGAGGAAGGAGCAACAGCTGCTAAAAGACATTTGATTATAAATGCTGCTGGATTATTTCAACCTACATATTTTGAAAATTCCTTGACTTCAAACTTTAAGTCAAAAGATATGTTACTTTGGAGAAGAAGTTTTGCTTTTGTTTCAACAGGAAATGAGAGGCTTTGGATTCATTCTAGGTTAAGAAAAACAGGTTTGATCAAAGAAGATCCCTAGAAAATCTCTAATAGGAGAAGATGGCCCAGATGATCCATCATTTTAGAGCTCCTCTGCTCCAGTTTCTTCTGAGTTCTACACTCAGATCAGCTTCAAGACTGCTGGATGAGATGATCCAGCCACACAAAATACTCGTCAGGACTTGACCATAGTCCTAAATTTTCTTTGGGTCCCCATAAGATTATCAGCACCCCCAGTCAGCAGGAAGTAGCCTAGAATACATTAAGTCAAAAGATATGTTACTTTGGAGAAGAAGTTTTGCTTTTGTTTCAACAGGAAATGAGAGGCTTTGGATTCATTCTAGGTTAAGAAAAATCAGGTTTGATCAAGGCAGATCCCTAGAAAATCTCTAATAGGAGAAGATGGAATAAATGGAATATGAATGTTTGTCTTTGTTTAGAGGTTGGTTACAAGTTATTATTGGTTATGGTCAGGAAAAAAGCTAAACAAAGGAAATTAGATTCAAGATTCTTGTTTTGAAAAGAAAAAAAGGGAGAATATAGGTGGGATAAGATAAAAAGTTAGATTATTGAATCTACTTTTAAAAAGTAACTACTGATTTTTAAATGTTTTGCACTGGATTTGACTTTTGTATATTGTATACAAATTTTGTATATTGATACAAATTTGAGATTAATTTTGTTAAAACATATTATAGATATATTTCTACTCTTGTTCAAGGTATTGTGTTGTAGGAGGCTGCTTGTTCATTTCCAGATGCTCAGCCCTGAAATAATGCCACAGAAACCATATTATTTGCAATACTGTTTGGCCAATAGCTTAAACGTATTTCTAGCTAATTCATATCTTAAATTAACCTATCTCCATTAATCTGTGTATTACCACAAGGCTGTGGCTTACTGGATAAAGTTCTGGTGTCTGTCTCCGGTGGGGCTATATGGCTTCTCTCTGACTCTGCCCTTCTTTATTCCAGCATTCAGTTTAGTTTTCCCCACCTAGATCTGTTCTACCCTATCAGGCCAAGCCAGTTTCTTTATTAACCAATGGTATTCACAGCACACAGAGGGGAATCCCACATCACCTCCTCTTTTATGTTTAAATAAAAAGGAAGGTTTTAGCTTTAACATAATAAAATTACATATAACAAAACAGGTATCAAGCAAGAATTACAGCTACAACATTTATATCTACTTTATTTTTTGTCATAACTAAGAAAAACTTTAACTATTCTATCTAATTCTTTGACTCCACCAAAGACTCCAGAAGGATATAATATTACCTAAGTAAACAAGAACTGCATTGTAAACAACTTCCAAAACACTAGAATTGACAGAGACTTCTTGCTGTCTGAACAGTCACCCAAAGTTCTTCTGCACTGTTGGGGCATCCATCTTCAACCTACAGGCCCATAGTATCTAACAGACTTTTCCACAAAGCAGGAAATTTCAAAGACAGTTCAGTCTATATTGGCAGTTTGTTAGTAACTTCCTTCTGTGACCTGCAGAATGTCTGCAGACTCTTTCATGAAGCAGGAACCCTGAAGGACTGTCTCACCTTCTTTAGGCAACTTCAGCAGTCATTTTTCTGTGGATCCTGCATGTCCAATTCATACAGCATACCATCAAGCAGTCCAGGCAAGAGCAGTGTCTTGCCCAAATAGCTAGCCAACTCCATAAGGAGCCTCTTCAATGCCTGTCATCCTCTTGAAGTAGCTTGGTGCTGCCAGGAGCAGATGTATCTCATGGTCATGAAAAGTCCTAAGTTCTTAAACATTTTAAATGCCATATTCTGTAGTTTTTGAAAGGTTTGAAGAATGCCTATCCATTCTTGTACATCTAGAAACAGGACTACATTTTTGTACATCTAGAAACAGGACTACAAGCTTGACTATTATAGATGATTATCTATTAGCTATATTTATTATATTTATTAGCCTATATTTATTATACATTACATTTTTAAATGAGCTGCACAAACACAATACCTTAGTCAAGATCAGAAATATATAGAATATATAGAAATATATAGAAACAAAATTGACCTAAAATCTGTATCCATACCAATACAAATCTCTATATCATATCTCTCTTTAAATGTAAACAAACATTTATAAACAATATTTGAGAATTTGGGTGTCGTTCTGTCAAAACTGCTTCCTGCTTTTTGTTGGGCAAAGTAATTTTTTGGGGGGGTTTTGTGGTGACCTTTCAGGGGTCTTGGTCCATCAAACCACATTAGTCTGGAATTAATCCACAGGTTCTCATCTTCTGTGGAAACAAAAGCAGATCCTCTTTTCCAAAGCAACATATCCTTAGACTCAAATTCTGAAGTCAAGATACTTTTATGTTGGTTTAACTTAGCAGTTTATACAATGAAATTCCTCACATTAAGTAGTTCTTTAACAGTCAAAACAAAAAAAAAGCAAAACAAACAAACAAAAAACGCATATGGGAATTTGGGTGTAGTTCTTTCCAAACTGCCTCCTGATTTTGTTGAGTGAAGTTTTTGGAGTTTCATGGAGACCTTTCAGGGGGGTCTTGGTCCATCAAACCACATTAGCCTGGATGGAATCCACAGGTTCTCATCCTCTGTGGATGCAAAAGCAGAACCTCTTTTCCAAAGCAACAAATTCTTAGATCCAAATTTTAAAGTCAAGATACCTTTGAAATATATATGTTGGTTTAGTTTAGCAGCCTGTACAATGAAATGTCTCTCTGTATTTATCTCATTCACAGTCAAAAAGTTCAAATAAAATATAATAATATGCATAATACAGACTCTCTTGTGTATTTTCCATCATTATTTGGCTTATTTTTCTCCTTTAATCTATGATTATTTGTACTGTGTCTCATTAAAGATTTTGTTTTAGTTTTTAAAACTATTTCTTTTTATAACTGCCTATACTTTTTCTTCTCTCTCCCAATCCTACATACATTTATCCAACACCATGATCCATTCTTTTTCATCTTAATCTGTCTTTATTGCATATCTGTAATCCTTTTCTGACCAGGACCACTTCTTTAAATGCTAAGTGGTATGGCTAGGTCTAAGGCTGCTTTGCCTTTTGGCTCGACCTAGTCCAATATGGCAGAGGCATGTTCACTGCTTCTGAGACTGCTGGGTGGAAGCCATCCTCACCACTTCAACTCTGGGCTGAACAGTGTATCATATAAACCCTTTTGATCTGAGTAAAAGCTAAATTTGCCATGCAGCACACAGTGTGGCCTGGAAATATGTCTGTGTATGGCAGCAGGAATCCACCATGCTTTCCTGCCTATGCACTCCTAGCAGACCCAATCCCAATGCCTGCCCAGGCAGGGAGTGCTGAGCCATAGGAATGGTCTCAGCTACATTCCTTCTGATCCCGAGTGGGCACATAACCACCCAGACTTGAAGTGGATGGCAGGCATCAGCCCCAAATTTTGGGTACCATACTGTAGGAGGAGGCTGCGTAGTTTTTCCCAGATGCCCAGATCCGAAATAATCACACAGAAACCATATAAATTACAACATTGCTTGGTCAATGACTTAGACATGTTCCTGGCTAACTCTTATATCTTAAATTAACCCATTTCTATTATTTTATATTTAACCATGAGGTTGACTGGTAAAGTTCTCCACTGTCTGTTTCCTTTGGCAGATGCATGGCATCTCTCTGACTCTGCCTACTTTCTCCCAGCATTCAGTTTAGTTTTCCCACCTAGCTCTATTCTGCCCTGCTGTAGGCCCAAAGAGCTTCCTTATTCATTAACCAATAAAAGCAACATATATGCAGAAGAACTTCCCATATCAGTTACTCATATTCATTTCTTCAACCTGAACCTGTGCCTCCCCAGTGCTGGGGCTGAAACTTTCCACAAAACTTCAGACCACTTCAAAGTGGTCTATAACTAACTATATACTAGCTCAGATGACATGTGCTATGGTTTTGGAGAAAGGAGGTTGATATGGATAACCTGCACTGTGTGCTTACATTGGAACAAGTCTTCAGGGATGTACTAACCGTATATAAAGGTGTCCTTGGCCCTGAGGATGAACATCTTTTGCTCCTAGAAGGAGGAGAAGTCAGAGACACATCTGGTGCTTCACTGCCTTCAATGTGTATACCCACATCTCCTAGGATAGTAGAAGTGGACAGTTCCAGGGAGTCAACCACCACAATTGGCTCAATAACCAAACCTCTGTCCAAACTGCCTTACTGTGCGGAGTGGGCTTTCCCCCAAAGCACACTGGAGGCTCTCTGCAACAAAGGATATTTTATGAGGTTAAGGCAGGGAAGTTTTATCTGAAGAAGTAGCAGTGAATCTGAAAACAAAATATTGGCTACAGAGTAACTTGTCTACTGGTGTATTGTAATGCAAGGCAATGTGATGCTTTATGCTTCCAGACTTCACAAGCTACCTCTTGGGCTCTGGAGCTAATTAAGAGCTGGCATTCTGGAAGAGATTAGTTGTTACAGAATGCCACCAAGATTGGGATAATGGAAGGAATCAGCGGATGGGGAATAAAAAGCAATGGAGGAATGTGACAAAGCTGCACCTGGCCATGAGGAAGGAGGGCCCGGGTCGGGAGTCAGCCTGCTTCTGTTGCTCTGCTTCCTGGTCCAGGGGCTGTCTTTGCAGGCGCATCCTGAAGTTTCCCTAGAGCTGCAGTTGACCATGATCAGAAACACACCAGTGTGGCCTGGTAAACTACCCAGCGGCTTAGACTCCCTGATGTAGTGCCTAAGAAGGCACAACTGTTCAGAGGACAGAGATGGAGCCTGTGCGTAACCGTGGGTTACTCTAGAACAGCACCCGGAGAAAAGTTCCAGAACAGATCACTATAGGCGCACACATGACTGCCCAACGAAACTAAGAAGAGCCTGGAAAATGCAAATTCCTTGCATTTCAGTAAATTCTCAGAGTGAAGCAGACACTGGTGGTCCAAAGACCACAGTGTCACACTGCGCTTGGCTGTTGAATGAGTCCTCTTGAGCACGAGTCGGGTGGGTAGAGAAAACCAGGTGACCCAGCGCACTGAATTCTCCCAGGGAGAGAGTCGGTGAAGATCCATTCAGCTCTGCTATGGTGCAGATACGGTTTTACTACATCTCTCGGGATTACATGTTATAAGCCTGGTCCCCTCCATGGCAGTGCTGGAATGTGTCAAAACATTTAACAGATGAGCAAAGTAATTAGGTCACTGGGGCACTGCCTCCAGAACAGATTGAAACGGATCTTGCAAAATGGCTTTCTTGATTTTATTGAAAGCAGCATGAAGAAAGGAGTAGACAGTGCCCTATCCGCTCTCTGATACTCCCAGAATGACGGTGTCTGCTATGACGTGGCCTAACCAAGGGGACTTTAACAAGAGACTAAACTAATGGAGCTGGCTGATCCTGGGCCTTCAGCTCACAACACCTGGAGCTCAATGAACACGTTTTCTTTGTGAGCTCCCAGTTAAGGCATTTGATGGTACAAAGAAGAAAAACAAACAAGCAACAAGCAGACTAATGGAAGGCTCCCTTTCCACCATGGGGGCAGTGTAGACAGAGAATGTCTACCTGTTCTGTGGGCCATGGCTTCCTTGCCAGGAAAAGTGCTTCTCTTTCTCATTTTCTTTGTAAAGAAAAGAGTATGTTTTGCACATGTGTGGGTCAAACTGAAGCTAGAGAGGAGACTCTTCAGCTTGGCAGAGAGATGGATCACTCCACAAATTTGTGGAGGTGTCAATCGATTTTTACTTGCTGGTGCAATGCCTCGATGAGGGGAAAACGGCGTTTCTTTTTAGAGAAGGTGTCTAAAATATCACGGCAGGTTTCCTTGAAAGTAATTTTTATTGGTCATTTACAAACGTGGGTACTTGGTTATTTTTAAGTAGCGTGAAATCACCATGGACGCTAACAAATGTCGTCCTCTCCTCTCCCCCGTGTATAGATTACATATGCACAATACTGCAAGGGTCCTCTGCAAAACGTAAAAGTGAAATTCCAATAGATGGCGCTGTTTACTTCTTTTTTACAAATTCATCGCGTAGACTGCTTATCCCTAAACTATTTGTTTTCAAAACCTTATAAAGCCAGCCAGTCGCTCTGTTTAAAAAGCATTATTTCCAAGGAATCCAATCATTCCATATTTTCTGGGACCAAACTGGGTGACTCTGTCACATCTTATTAACTAGAAAAGTACTTAAGAGTTATTAATCTTGTCTAAGGGCAGGAAGCATTTCACTGGATCCTCCTTTTTCTTTCACTGTCTCCAGAACAGCTATTTTCTCCTCCCCCACCAACTCACCACCACACTGCAGATGCTGGCTGATCGAGACAGAAGCCAAGCATCAGTTTCAGACCACAGCTGGACTTGGGCTTAAATAAAATAGCTTGTTTGGGGATCATACCTAGCTGTTCTTGAACATTAACTTTTAAACATTAGAACACATTTATGAACACACAAATACCTGACAGCCTATCACATGAAAAACATCTAACGTAATACTGGTAGGTAGGGCCTTGAAATCAGAAGGGATGAGCTTTGCAGTTTGAGTCTCAGCTCTAATCAGGTAGCCCAGGGTCATGTGAATAATTGTTATAGCACCTACTCTGTACAGTTAACATGAAAATGTAATTAGATCAATACGGCATATGTCTCTATATATTAAACATATGGTAAATATAGAACATACATGTCAGTACATGTATATAACTTATATAACATATGATAGACTCTCAGTAAATGCTGTTTACTTTGTCATTCATCTTCATTGTCAGGCTTGTCTTACGTAAGACATTCTTCCACAGCGTCATAAAAGAAAATCCCATCACCACCATTAGCAATATGTTTATGTCCAACCTTCTCCAAGCTAAGTGGTGCAAATTCACTGTGTTATCTCATCATTAGCACCAAACCTATATTTTTAAGCTTCCTGCACTTTAGAAGCACATGGAGGCAATTCACTAAGCATCGTTTGCTGCTGAAGGTTAAGGCAGCTGTAGCCTGTAATCTCCCACTCAGCTGCCAATGCTAATTTAATACAGAGAGGTGAACACATGGCTAAAATGTTGAGCACAGTGTCTATTTTCCCACCATGGTTTAAGATCATAAGAATTATATATTGTCTGCAGAAGCTTGTATTTTTAGTTAGTGATAGTTTCCCAACATCACGTACTAACTACATCAAGCTGCCAACATAGTCTACTATGAATTAAAATTTTATTATCTATCAGTGTTCAACTTGATTAAAATTCAGAAGCCAAGCAGAAAGATTAATACAATGAAGTGGAATATCCAGAGGCAAGAAAAATAAATACCAAGTAGTGAAAAGAAAAAAAATCACCCTAAAAACAACTTGAATTTTTTCTATTTGTCCATGTGTATTTGCTTCACTTGGCTGTCAATTTTAATTGGTCTGCAACATGCTGTGGTTCTAATATATTCAGAATTTCAATCGCTATCTTTCCCATTTATTATAGGAGCCCCAAATGTGGTCTATTCCTCACGAATAATAGAAGTTTCTCTTGTTACAGGAATAAATAGCTTATTAAATTGACTGCTAGTTTTTATGCCCAGTTGACACCATTCTTCAGAGGTGCAAAAAGTGGGAACCTGTTTTCTTTACAAGTTGCATTTACTTTCTGGGAGCAACAATGACTTATAAAGCTTAGCCCACAGCTAATTAAGATGTTGTACAGGTCAAAACTAAGACAGGCATATACTAAAATGCCAGGAGATGACCACTGTCACTCACCTCTTCCCAGTGCAACTGTTTTTAGGATGTCCAGAAAATGCTTGACATCCTAAAAAGAAAAATGCTGAAGATGGATCTGGGACTGTATCTCTTGGTTCTTCTTTCCAGTATGGCCCCATTGGATAAATCCCTCTTGCTTTCTATTATGAGAGATGGAGAGAGGGAGAGAAAGGTTCTCCCCCCCCCACCCTCCAACATACACAAGTATGTATCTGTAAAATATTAATGGTCCTAGAATTTGAGAGGCCACACGTGTACTAAAAAAATACATAGCCTTTAATGAAAGATAGATCTGGTTTCTAATAAGATTTTAATATTCTTTAAATTTTTTACCTTAGCAACTTATTCCACCTTTCCAAATCAGAGTTTTGTCAGCAATAAAAAATGAGATTAATAACACATGCCCTACAGGAAGTGATTGGTGGATTGGTGTATTTTATCATACTGACTAAACTTAAATAACCTATCAGATGCAAAATCTGCATTTTTAACAAGCAGCTTATTGGCAACAGTCATTTTGTTTTAAGATTTCTTGGAGAAAAATAAAAACAGAACCATTTGACAAAACATGTATCTGTGCACTTCAAGTTTAGCAAAAGTTTTGAGTTGAAAATATGAAATACAATGAAGTATATCAGTAGAATTAACACCAAGAGCCAGACATTGTGATACCACATTGTTTGCAAACCTGTAATTTGTTCAACCCTATTAATAAAATTGAGCTCAGACACACCATGGGTAAGGCCTAACAAGTATCCTTCAATGCTTTATTTAAATAAAATTATCTGTCTATGACTTCAGATTTATTTATGCTAGTATAAATATGTTACATATCTTCATATATTCATTGTATGTATATAAGCTACCTGTATGTATATATCTATTGTTACTCTTGCTGTCCTCTGCTTACAAAGTTTAAAATGTAGCTAATCAGTGCATGAAGATTAACTGGGAAGAATAATACGTGTAAAGCATTCAAGGTCAGAGAGCAAGGAGTTGAAAGTTCCAGGCCATTTTCACTTCATGTTCCTTAGATATGATTTGATATGGGAAACTACTTGAATCCTCAAATGGCTTTATTAAAGGAATAATGACCTTGAAGTTCCACAGGCTGATACCAGCTGAATTAGCGAACTCAGGCCTGTTTACAATTTATAAAACCATTATTAGAGCATCTCCTTCTGCCTTTGTTTGAATAACATTTTCTTCTGAGGGAAATCATTTGATAGAGGATTTGTCAGCTTTTCCTGGGAAGTGAAAAGCAGACCGAAACACATGAGTGTTGTTACCAAGGACAATGCATGCTTGTGGGAGGGGCTTTGTGAGTGGCACAGGTTGGTCAGTCTCTTCTGAACAATGACAGTAAGTTCACTTTCCACAATGATCTATTTGGAACAAAAATGTTTAGCTAAAATGCTACCAAAATGCAGCTCCAAAGAGACAGGATGTACGAGAGGATGCACGGGATGTTGATGTCGTCCCTCACATGGCTGCACATATAAAATACACATACGGTTATTTGATTATGGCACAATCAAGGGCTGTAGGGCATTCCTAACAACTAATATGCGAACATCGTCCACATCTAGCATAGCTGACAGTATATCTAGTGCATGCTAACGGTTTCCTGCCATGTCAAGAAAGTGGCCTCTGAGAAACACAGGGGCATTTGCGTTCATCTAAGCGCTTGCTTTGGGCCAGCATCGAGTTAGATGCTGTCATACACAATCATCAAATGCCTCTTGGCAGGTTCAAGACCCACAAGTACTAACTGAGGCTTTGGCCACACTGGTGAAGAAGAGGTAGGGTTTTCCGTCCCCTGTAGCCATGGTGTTGACTTGCGACAGGCCCATGGGCATGGCCCTTCCTCTCACTTAGTTTCATTGTGGTCAAGGTAAGATAACAACCAAACTGCCTGCTCTAGCTTTTTTTTTTCTTAATAATGTCATTGTGATGTACAAACAAGATAATTGATGTGGAAATGCTTTGGAGATTATACAGTATACATTTTCTTTTCTCCTTTCCATAGACAGAAATAATCATTCCCACCTATTCATCTCCATGGATGCTAGTGCCTCGTGGAACTGATTGAACGACAATGCTCTCTCCCTGATTTACAAATAGAACCGGACAGAGTTCCTGCCCTGTGATTTAAACTGGAAAAACATGCATGATAAAAAGCAGAGAAAACACTCAACAAAGACAAAAGCCAGCAGTGATAGCCGATGTATTTACAGAAGTCTAAGTGTTCTTCGAAGGCAAAGGCTCTGTGCATTTTCCACAGCCCTTAGGAAATTTGCCTGTGCATAAATAGACACATACACAATGTAGAACAGGAAAAATTTAAAATAGAAGAAGATTAAAAGGAAGTCAAGCTGAGTAGAGTAGAGGGAGTGAGACAATGGTCCAGGTGAGTCCAACTGATGTGTAAGACATATTATTATTGTCTTACTTATTATCTGCCTTGCATTTTAGTGAGTCTAACATGGGAAACACTGGTGTAGGTGTGAGGTGAACAGAAACTCACCTTGCACATTGGCTCTTCGCCTCAGAAACTCTGTCAAGTAGTTCGTCTTGTATTCAAGTATGATACTATTATTTAGCTTTGAAAATATTAATATTAAATATTCTATTAACCAAAGTAATATTCCCAAATATGCCAGGATCTATACAATATCTTAGCTTTCTATAAAATACTTCATAACAGCAATTTAATTATCACAATAATCTTTGAGATGGGTATCATCTCTAGTCTGTAACTGAAAATGTTAGGACAGGCATTGAAAAAATAATTCAGAGACTGTAAGGGAAGGGGTCATGGCTGAACCCTGATTTGCACATTCTCCTTCTGAGGCCATATGAATTAATCAAAGTCTAAAATAAAGCCCTGTCACGAAGGAAAGGAGACTAGAAATTAAATGTGAAAGTGCATTGAGCACATGGGTTGGATTTTACACCTCCCTTACTATTCTATGCCAGCGTCTCCAAGGTGAGTCCATTGAGAAGATCTGGTGAAATGGCTTCCCAGGCCTACACTGAACATCTCTGTGAGTCTAGATCAGTGGATTGTGAGTCTATGCATGGATACTACTACATATTTCTTTCACAATGTTGTTGGGATGCCCTGAAGAGTGTCTTGATGTGGCATTCCCTGAAAGTTTGAAGGAATTTATTGGTTATAGGTGATCCTATATGAAGTACAATGTGAAAAGAAGGAAGGAATGACTTTAGGGGAAAATAAGGCAAAGTCATAATTGACATTTCAATTTCAAGAATTACACAGGATTCCTATAAATTTTAATACTGACAGGTCAGCTGACTAACACACAAACACATCCAAATAATTAAGCATGGCTGTCAACAAAACATCAGTAATTACCTTTAAATTTCAGTCTTTTAGGCTCAAAACAGATTGCCTTTGCCAGAGTCTGGGTAGAAAGACAACACCAAACCCAAAAATACCCTCTCGGGTGCAGACTAGCGTTTCCAGCTACATTTATTTTTCTCTTCCTTTACAGTAAGAACAAAATTTCTAACAAGTGGGAGATCTACTACAATAAGAATGAAATCTTGTTTCTCCTCTTCTGGACCAGTGTTGCTATTCTGGAAATCTAAAATGTAAATTGCTCCACTAAGCCGCTGCTAAGGGCTAATTTCCATTTGTGTTCTGCTTTTCCTTCTATAGTCCTCATAGACTGAAACCGCTGAAATGCTCAGGGATTAATACTACCCAAGTCTGCCCCGGTCGCATCCCCGTCTGGAGTGTCTGTTCCGTAGCATCCGAGAATTGTCGGATGAGCAGGGTCGTAACTGATCATGGCGTGGCGCGCTGTACACACCCTCTCCGCTTGGATGCCTTTAAGTGGAGCCTCACAGAACGTGTTGTTACTTTTGATTTGTTTTGGTCAACTTGATACGCGCTAGAGTCCTCTAGGAAGCAGGAGCCTCAGTTGAGATGGTACCTCCATTAGCCTGGCTTGTAGGCAAGTCTGTGGGGGTGTTTTTCTTGATTAACGATTTATGCGGGAGGCCCCTGCCCAGTGTGAGCGGTGCCATCCGTAGGAAGGGCCTGGATGGTGTAAGAAAGCAGATTGAATGAGCCATAGAAAACAAGTTGGAAAACAGCATCCCACCCGTGGTCTCTGCTTCAGGCTTCTGCCCTGCTCCGGTTCCTGTGGACTGTAATCAAGGCACACACAGTCCAAATGAACCCTTTCCTCTCCAAGTGGCTTCTGATTTCTATGGTTATAACCACAAGAGAAGGGAGACTAGGGCATCCACCACCCACCTCACCAACTCATTTTGGATACAGTCACTTTAATCATCAGGCATCTTGTCAACTATGCTTTAAATCCCCCATTCACAGATGAAGAAATGTAAATCCCGAGCCGAGTCTCAGCACATGGAGAGCTGACTCTTGGAAGGCCTAAAGTGTGAAAAAAAACTTCAATTCTTTTATGTCTAAAACCATATGGTTCCTACACTATGAAACTCTCTGCGTGGCTGAGGCTAGATCGTGTAACTACAGCCCTTTAGCGATCTTCACGGTCATGGTTTCGTCGAAAAAATGAAGGGTTGTGTAGTCCCTGGGGGTGGATTCCTACTAGCTGACATCTTAGGAAACTGATGGTGTGGCGGCGGGGTGAAGGACGTGTGGTGGACAGAAGGCACAGGGAAGATGTGTGCCATCTCCACCTGACTGTTCTTTTTCATATCTTCATATATCTGGAAATTTAAATCCTATAGCATTTTCATCTTCAGACTGCAGGTTACACACAGGAAATATGTAAAGGGAGATCATTTGAGACGAATAAATATTCTTAAGTTCATACAGGGTTTTTTGGGGGGTAGAGACCTAGCTAGTCAGGCTGAGAAAATGAGAGAGAGAGATGACATATTGAAAACATACAGAAAACACAGACAGGTGGGAAGAGGGGTAAACTTCACACACCCTCATATCTTTAGATTCATGCCAACTTTAGAAAGTAAGGGAATGCTGAGTGTCATCTCCTATCTTTACAGAAAGTCAGTCCTGACATAAAGACACAAAGTTATTCCTGCTTACAGATGAGAAAACCCAGGCTTGGTGCAATTGAGAGGTTCACACCCTTTGATACAAATCCACTCCAGTCTGAAGATTGATATTTCCCCCTTTCATGTTCCTAACTTATCGCTAAATATAAATACCCATTCTGGTGACTGCAAAATTAAGTATATAGAACAGACTTTAGAACTGATACTGAAGTAGCTAAATAATAATATGAAAAATCTTCATTTAATTTGAAAAATTTAAACTTCACTTGAGACTTTAGTACATGAATACTGTATTTACATAATTTCCACCCTTCCCTCTCCTTCCTCCAACTCCTCCTGTGCCCCACTCTCTCTGCCAAGTTAATAACTTTTAAGATTATTATTATGATATTATATATATAATTACATATATAATCTACTGAGTCCATGTGTATATTTAGGGCTGACTATGTAGGTATTTAGGACTGGGTAACCCATTAGAGGACTTGTCCCTGGAGAAGAATGAATCAATGAATTTCTCTCCCTTCCTCTCTCTCTCTCAGTAGCGATTAATTATTTTTAACATTATAGTCAAATATGGTTTCATTATATTAATTAAAGTCTGATTTTTTTTTTAAAGTAATCAAAGGGCATGGCAGTGAGTGAACTCTGTGGGCTTCATGTTAGTCAAATGTCACATCAGAAGGGCTTTCTATGGCTTCTCACTGCCCATGGACTTGGTTCTGAATCACTGGTCTCATGCTGTTTAACACGGTTTTCTATTTTTGTTCTAATTGTACCACTCAGGTTCAATGCCATAAATTTAGTCTATCTCAGAAAAGACTGATTTGTCCCTTTGTCTAAAACCCTTTTCACCCCAAAGTGGATCTTTGCAAACAAACACAGAACACTTAATACAAGAAAGAATAAAGATGCATGATTTTCTGCCAGGGAAATCTACTTTCCTAGAAGCTCAAATTCAATGATTCAGTAACCATGGCCAGCTCCTCTAATTAAGGCTACAGCTGTGCCATCAATTCTTCCATCTTTCTTTTGCAATTTAGCATCCACCAAAACTTTTCTGTGCATGTTGTTATTTCCCACATATAATTTCTGAGGGACATTGTATTTCACTCCTTCGCATTGTTTTCATACTTTTCTTTATATGGAATGCAATTCAGCGTGGTCACTTACTTGTGTGAAACTTACATCATTTACAATATAGGGTGACCAGGTAGTCAACAGACTACCTTCCTGCAGTGGTTTGAATGGGATGCTATCTATATTTTGGCCTTGGAATACTTGTTCCCCAGTTTGTGGCCCTGTTTTGGGAGGACTAGGAGGTGTGGCCTACCTGGAGGAAGTACCCCTGAGGGTGGGCTTTGATGTGTCCAGAGTCACGCCCAGTTTCCAGGCGTTCTCGGTGCTTTGTGCTAGCGTTTGAGTTGCGAGCTCTCAGCTGCTGCTCCAGCCTCCTGCCTTCTTCCTCCGTCATGGACTGTTATCCCTCTCGCACCCTGAGCCAAAGAAACTCTTCCACAAGTTGCCTTGGTCATGGCATTTTATCACCACAGGAAAGAGACTAAGACAACTCCTCTAGACAACTCACCCGATTTTCCTTCCCTTCTCCTTGTCTTCCTCCCCTCTTTTCTTCCAGTAGTTGTTTAGTTTTCATTTTAAGAAAGGCAACCAGATTTGCATAGTGGGATGGTATGGCTTGAGGCATTATTACTTTGGGGACCTGTTGCCCTTCAGGCAGTGAGCAAACTGGCAAAACGATAAACCTTGCTGCCCTTTTTATTGAATATAATGTCTTCCTGGGAAAAACACAACAAATCCACTGCAAAAGTAAAGTCCATTGGAATTTTAGCCACCATTTGCATTAATTACGGAGGACTGTTTGACACCTCTTTCCATTCTGCTGGTAGCCATGGACATAAAATGTCTATTTAAATAATTCGCCACTCCTGAGCTGACCTTCTGCAGACCTAATAGATGGTGACCCCAGGGAGCACTGGTTACACATTGAAATCAAGATGTTTTCCTGCTCCATCAGGGAACACAGTACCAAGTCTAAGGTTAGAGCTAGACCTGCTCTGGGGGGTGGAGGTTAAGTAATGCAAAGTTTCCACAGAGTGGCCGGGGGCCAAGAAGCACGGCTTGAAATTCCAGAACACGTCAGCAAGGTAAAATTAAACTTTTAAAGACTTAAGGTTTCAAGGATGCCCGGTTAAAATCCTCATTCCAGGGACTTGCTTGAGTAAGAAGCCCAACTTGAAAAAGAAAATGCATGGGAAGATTTTGAACTTTTTATTAATGTCTTTACGTTTTTTTTTCTTGCTACAATGATAACGTTTAATAGCGACTGCTTTACTTAAATAACATTTAAAGAAAATAAATATAAACAAATTTCTGTTTTGTATACAGGTATACATTAAAATATGACCATGATTGGCCCCTACAAGGTAATGTTTCTGCAGTTTTCTCTCTATATTTTTGTATTGCTTATTTTTTCTCCCAGCGAGCACATCTGTGGGCAGGGCACTGTCATTTTTTTTTAAAGAAAGGAATTTTAAACATTGGTATTAATCTGGAAAATGAATGTTTTCATAGTTAAACTAGGGGGCAAAACATCACTGGGGAATCAGAGTCTGTATACTAGAGAAAAAAAAACATAGTAATTAAAAACATATGGAGAGAAAGGCTTGGGCTTTTGCAATAGTGGCAGAAGTTAGAGAGTTACAGCACCTCTAGAATATGGAATCTGCAATTTCCTGCATGTATCACCTTCTGCCAACTTTTGGTTGTGGTGGTTTTCTTAAAATAGCTTCAGACAGGATTCCCGAGAATCATCAACCCCATTCAGCGGTACGGTCTTGCAGAAGTTACCATCCTTGTTTCAGGAGCTTCTCAATCATGTCTGTCTTCCAAGGTTCTGCCACACACTTGCGGTGGAGCCAATATTCTACAATGCCAGGGAATCCATCTCATGTCATTTCATGGAGTTTTCTTATAAGGAAGTGTTCCTTATAAGAACTGTAAGGAAGGTGTTATCCAGCTTGTACAGACGTGGCAATGGAAGTGTCCTAAGTGAGGCCTCCAAGGTCACATGGCAGGTCACTGTTTGGAAAGGGATTTGAACTTAGGTGTTATGGTAGAGAATCCTGTGTCATTCTCATGTTACACTAAAACTCCCTCTAAAAAGGTCAAACAAAGGTCAAGTATGGCAGTCCTGGCTCCCCCACATGCAACCTCGGAAACCTATAGGAAGGCAGATGATGTAAGCATTCAATGCATGATGCTTGGGTTTTCAACAGCCTTGATTCTGTAACTTTATGCTAACGGCAGCCTATATGAAGTGGAAAAGGCATCCTTGTTACACTGCTTTCCACCACAGAAAATGTTATTTCTGTAGATTACTGCTTTTCTACTAATTACTTGAAAATTGTATTTTTAAAAGTTATATTAACTAAAAATATCTGTGGTAATAAGTAAAAATAAACTGGGCAGGAAGAAAATTACATGTCCTAAATACATCGGTAATACAATCTTACATAACAGTTATCCCAGAATGGATTTCTGGGTATTCACAGATAGAGTTCAAATGCACGGTGACCCTACAAATTCTTGGATGGGCTAAGGTAAGCTCTAGCATATTCTAATCTATTCCTTTCTGCCTAGGAATCCTCACTGCTACTGTCGACACCTAACTTCTCAGCAATTTTCTTCACACCTTCAGTTCAAGTTCAGATTGCAGCAACAAACCAGGAGAAGTGATCATTTAAATTATTACTATGAGGGAGGGAGTGTGCCCATGAAAATATGAGTATGGACTTGGCCACTAATGTTCAATCATTGACCAAACGGCCTACTTAGCAACAGCTTCATTAATTCTCTTTGGTAATTAAAATAGAAGTTTATTTGCTACACTTGATAAGTTGATAACTTTTGCATGTGTTCACTCTTTTTTATTCTTAAGAACAATGTGAGCTAAACTGTAGCTGTCTTAAAGGCAAACCACCTCATTTCTATTGCTAATCAAGTGGGAAGAGCAGAACCGATTATATAGTAGATACTCAATAAGCACTTGTTTAGCTTGCTGATCTGCTTATGCATCTTTGCCATATTGATAAGTAGGTCATTAGATTAAAAATAAAGAACCTAAAAGAGATAAGATAGAGCTGGAAATTGAGAGGATCTAAAAGAACCAATTCAAAGGCAACAAGGGAAGTCAAGGCTTTGTTTGAAAGATTTTTAAAAGTGATGTTTATTGAATTATAAATATATAATTATACACACACGTACACACATATATAATAAAACTTACCCCTTTGCTATAAGAAAAAGAATGAGATACTAATAAGTCACTACTTTGTTTTCCTTTAGCTGCAAATTGACAATGCAAAAGGATCTATATTAAGCACGGATCTCCACCTTAGAATGTGTTCTCCTAACTCCCTGAAACTTGGGGCAGAGCCTTGTACACTCAAATGTTCACTTTCCTGGTGAGAGGCTCCTGTTAGCTTCCAGGAGATCTGTAACTCCACACAGCATTACGGTGACCGGTGTGCAGCATGCCCACTGATGGCTAAAATAGATATTTGTCCACTTCTGCTTGGGATAAATTGTAAGTGCCTTTCTGTTTTTTTTTTTTTTACTTTCCTCATGATGTCTAATATCTGGCCAGAATTAAGTTGCCCTAAGAAGTATCTGGAATAAGACCATGCTAACAGTAACAGCGTGGTTATAAACTAAGTAACCTGAGCCTGCTCCTTGTTCAAGGCTCCATATTGTACTTTGATTTTAGGTGCTGGTCAAGGTTCTTTTTATCATTTAAAACTCAAGTGGACTAAATGATCTGGGACCTAATTATGAGGGAAATTACCTGTATCCTTATGCGAACTCACAGCCACTAAAGCCACAGCAGCACTTCAGCTAACGGTTCCTGCCTTCTCACTTCAGAGAATTTGGGGCAGTGTGCTTCCAGCAAGAGGCACTGACTTTGAAATTCACAGAACATCTTCCTGCCGAAATCTGCTGGTCTTTGGAGGTGGAAGCCACTGGCTTTTTATTTAGCCAGAAGGACTGATCAGGCATGACCAGATCAGCTGCAAGTGTTTGCCTCAGCCTCTCTGTCACAATCCCCAATCTTGTGTTTCTGAAGCAGTTAGGGTTTGAGTGCTTAAGGGCAGCTATGGCACAATGAAGAAGAGCTGTTACATTAAGAATCCTTCTTTTTTAGGGACAGGTTTCCCGGCTAGACATTTCATTATCGCCTGCTATCTAAATAGCTAAATATCTTTTAAACACATTTCATTACTTCTGATTATGTGTATGTATGTGTCTTGCATGTAGGTTTGTGATCAGGAATGCTGGTAGCTGAGGAGGCTGGTGATCTAGAGGTAATGGATCTCCCTTGAGTTGGAGTCACATGTAGTTGTAACTGCCTACAGTGACCGTGGGTACTGGGAACCAAACCTGGGCCCTCTCCAAGAGCAGCAAATGTTCTTAACAGCTGAGCCATCTCTCCAGCCCTGAAGCTTTTATCATGACGTCAGTCAGATATCTTAAATGTATGAAATTGTTAATCTTCCTTCCCATTGTTTATTTTTCCATTTCTATGATGTAGCTTTTAAACGGAGGTAAACAACAATTGCTAGGTGCCTAATTCTAAGACATTGGCCCCTTATCTTGGTGGTGAGAAGACATTTGGAGAAGCTGAAGCTTGGCTAGCATCTCCCACTCTAAGACATGCACATACGTGGAAAACTGGTGTAACTTTACAAGCCCTTGACAATGACCTTGGAAGGCTTTGCCTAGGTTGGCTGTCAGGCATCCACTATGCATGTCTGTTCATGAGTTTTCGAAATTCCTTTCAAGTAAAAGTTTTAGATAATCTCTGCTTCCTATTTAACCAAAGGACAAGAATTCCAAGATCACAGCAATGTCTCCAAAGAGAACTGTCAATGGAATGACAGTGGAGAAGTCATTGAGAGGGACCCCTAAGAGAAAACATAAAGTGGATTTGTTTGGCGGCATCCAGATAAATCCTTTTTAATTTTCACTCTTATTTCAGTTATACTTCGCAGCTGTGGTATCATGCCTGGCAAGAGAGGCAGCTCATAGAAGAGCCCGAGTTCAAAGGGATGGAAATTGAGCGTGGAATGTGAAATTGAGTGCTCCTGCTTCTAAGAAGGTGACTGGGAATACGGAGATGGAAGGAAGTGAGCCCTGATGGCAACAGCAGAATTAGGAGTCTCTGGTGACCTCGCAATGTGTGGGCCAGTGTTCAGGGCCTAGCACTCCCAACAAGAGAAGAGCTTGCTTCTGACCAATTTTTAGAAACAGAGAATCATTTAAAATCTCCTTTCCTAGCCTTTACTACAGAAGGGAGCGTGTGAATCGCGAAGTACGTGTGACTTGGCGACTTTGCGGTTTTGTGAGGTTAGGTGTCCCCAGGACCTTTATCCCCGTCTTGTGCGGAATCTATCACTGAGTTTCTTTCTGAGTACTCTTTGCGGGAATCTTTTGCTAAATTTGCACAATGGGTCAGCCTTCTCTGATTTTCTTCCTTTGTATTGGGGCCCTGCAGCCAGAGGGGAAAATAGCCTTCACCCAGGGAACTGGCATAAGTTTAAATCAAGCAAGCCTAGTGGGATGGTAATGACATTCCCAGCATCCAAGTTTCTGCCTTCAGGATATGTGAAGCGAGAAAACAATGTCATTCATTCAACATTTATAGAGAACACATAATGCACAGTGGCACTGTGCACGGACTGGAGGGTAGGCAGAAGTGCAAAAACACAACCCAGTCTTGAGGATGCCTGCCAGGAAGGGCATGGCAACTGTTACACAGACCTTACACTCCTTGAAGGAACTCTTGGGTGAATAAAGTCTACTTATTTAAAATAAGCATGGAAAAGTATCCTGACAGGTTGATGTATTTTAGGAATAAGACAGGTAAGTGATTTAACCACAGTTTCTAAGGTTTAGAGTTCTCTGATGATTAAGGAGTTCCTGGATCAGCCTACTTGAAAGATGCACTACTTGTATGCCTGGACAGTTGGCAGAATCCTAACAAAAAGAAGGCTGACACTTTTTGTGGAAATTGGATAACTTTGAGGCAAAGTGGCTTCTAAGGAGAACAAAAGGTGATATTTCTTTTGCCGTGCTCCCAACCACTGCTGAGGCAACCTAACACCCAGAGTACACCCTCTTTGCCGAGGCTCCTCCACCTTAGCCAAACTGGATCGAGCAGTGCACCCCACGCTCGCAGCCCGGAGTCCACCGCGTGCACCCGAGTTCCCTGCACCGGGAGGCTCTGGCCTGGCGCCTCCAAGGTCGCCATGGCAACTGTGGAGTACCATGACCTGTCCCTGAACGTCCAGCCTAGAAATCCAAACCGGCAGCAGTGGCACGAGCTAGTCCCCTCGGCCCCTCCTCCGAGGGGATAGCGCGATCCAGTGCTGCGGGAGCGACTTGTGCAGTGTCGGTGGCCGAGCGCTCAGCGGGCCCCAGGCCGGCCGGGATCCGGAGCTCGAGGGCGCCACGCTGCCCTCTCCACTGCCTTCACTGCGGGGCCAGCAGCTCCTTCGGTCGAGACAGACGGCCCATCCTTCCTCCGCTTTACGGATTTCCGGGGGCGACGAATTTTGCCTCGGTCCCTACGAGCATCTTTCAGCTTCGCTCCCCCCCCCGCCCCTCGCGACTCCCCCCACCCCTGAGCGCGCGCGCGCACACTCACTCACACTGGCAGGCGCGCGTGCGCACGCCCGCGCGCCCCGAGCCGCGGAGTCTCCAGCGCCCCTGAGCAGATCCCACTCTCCCGGGCGCTGCTACTCACACAGGCTTCCAGCCGCCACGGGGCGTCCTCTGTCTGCGGCAGCGGCGGCGGCGCGAGCGGCGGCTGCAATCTGGCCCCGTCTGGCTGCTCTGCGCCCCGGACGGAGTCCGGCAGAAGCGCGATCCGGAGGAGACGCCGAGGCGAGGAGGAGCCGCGCCGCGCCCCGCGCTCGCTTGCCTTGAATCCCCGCACCGTGGCCCCAGGTAAGCGGCTCGGCGGCCGCAGCATCCCCGGGGCGTCGGGACTGGCAGTTCGGGGGGAGGGGGTTCCCGGTCCCGCCCCCGCCGCGGCCCGGGGACTAGACACCGAGAGGAGTGGGCGAGGGGGGAGGGGAGCGGAGCTGGAGGTGAGGCTGGAAGGCAGCGGTGTGGGGGAGCCCCCCTGCGCCCTTCCCCGCAGCTCCCCGGGCTCCCGCACTTTTACGAGCTGGGGGTGCCCGGCGCCCCACACAGCTGTTCTCCGCTCTTTTTGCCGCGGGCCGGTAGTGTCCGCTCGGGCTGTGCGCCTGCCAAGCACCAACTGCCTCCCTTGCACCTTGGACAGCGCACCCCGCTGCTCGCCTCCTGGGGACCGCACCCGGGACCCCGTCCTGCCAGTGCAGCCCTCCGGTTGTCTCCTTCTTTCCACAGTGTCACCCTCCTGTCTTGCTTAGCATCTCCCTGCCTTGGCGGTCTCTACTCTGGCGCGGGCCAGAAACTTTCCTCCCCGCCCGGTCTGCGCGAGGTACTATTGTTGTTATTTGTGTCTGCCCCTCGCCGGGAACTGGACACATGGACAGGTCTTTCTGGGCGGACGATCGCCTGCCTTGCTCTGCCCAAGGCGGCACTGGGCAGCTGGACTCGGACACCGAGCCGGCGCCTCGGCAGCTGGACGCCCGCGGGTTCCCAGCCTCTCTGGACACGTGCACTCCTCCCACGGACGCGGCCCCTCCCGGACCACCCCATGTCCTCCCCCTGCACGGCCACAGCCACCCCATAGGTTGGACAACCGGGATCGCGGGCTCTGATTGGCTGACGGCGTAACCCCGCCTCCTTGGAGGGGGGTTGGTTCTGGAGTGTTGTGGTTGTCATCCTGCAGCTAGCACATGGGGGAAGTGGGGTCGACAGGTGGGGAAGCCCAGTTCTAAGGTATAGACATTCCAGTGTGTGTAACCGAACCATCCTCCTTCCTTCAGTTTACACCGGTCGCCTTACTACCCTTTCCGCAGTGGCCGTCTGTTGTAACCTTACACATTTTTAAATTTCGCTAAGATCATGTTTGTTCGCTGGTAGCGATTTTTAAAAGTAGCTTAAGGAGAAAGCAGGAAACAAGTACAAGAGGGAAGATTCCCAGCAAACTGGGCTGAAGATTTGAGTTTGGTCCTTTGGAGGAAGTAATGAAGGATGCTTAAGGAATCTGAAGTGGGTGGAGAAAGGAGAAAGGAAATTGATTGATGGTTGAGACCCTGGTGCTTAAAGAGAAAGTGGTGGGTCATTATGTAGGTTGAAATGTGAAGTCCCTGTGAGCTCTACTGGGAGGCAGCTGCGTTTTGCTGAAGACCGCTCTCTGGAAAAGTAGTAATTTTGTCTAGTACTTAGGTCGTGATTAACACACTTTGCTTTTGTTTTGCTAGCGTTGCACTTTTGATAGGAGACTTATAGTAATAATGTCTGCCCACATAATGGATATCGATTATTCTGCTTTCTTGTAATATGCAGATTTGCAAATGGTAATGAATTTCATCCCTCTAGAGGGAAGCATTAGTTAAAGTGCTTTTGAAATATCGTGAGAGAAGACGGATGAGCATTGTGTAAAATCCAGAGACTGTCCTGACGTTGTGTAGTTCCGTTCCAGAAATGCGTATAAATGACTTTGATTTCTCTTCATTTCAAAGCCCGATTGCCTCTAGTATTGTCGAGCTTGAAATCCTTCTGACTGTTTTGATGTTGTATCTGTACATCTTCAGAATATTGTAGTTCTTATCTTTAGTAACCTTGTCAATGGGAAACAAGCAGCAGTGGATGCAGGGTAAGGCTGGCAACTTTATATTGAGCACACTGTGTTATTTTATTTGTGAGCTGGTGAACTATGCAAGAGGAACATAACATGACTATAATTCCCTACGGACTCATAGGCAAACAAAGTGGAGAATCATGTGAGGCTATTCCAGGGAGAACAATTCAATTATTTTTAAGGCAAATAAATTTTAAAGATTCCTATGCGTAAACAACAACACTAGTTGAATGATCTTTGAACGTATTGGCAGCACATATTAAGCAAAACAGCTTATTTAGTATGTGAGGTGATTAAAGGAGATGGCAAAGCGTCCCCACTATTATATAAGCAGGAAGAAGAGCCTTGCCGTCTGGAGGACTTCATAGTCAGGGAACCGGGTTTGACACGTCTGACAAATCTGAAGTCATTGCTGTTGCTGAGAAAATGATTCTCACTGTGTTTTTATTTCTCTAGTTCATACTCTGATTTTCCCACGTGGATTTACATGCTGGCCGTGGGCCTACGAAATCTAGATGTGTGAGGACTAGAAAAAAATGTATATAATAGCACAAACATGTTCTAAATACATATTGATGTCTGCATACAGTCATAAATTGATACACATAATTTTAGGGTACATGCAATGTATTCATATATATATATATATATATATACATTATTGTCAGCCTTAGAATTTTTGCTTATCTCTTTTTGTCCGAAAGGTGGCCCTCTTTTAAACTGTAAAAGCATTATCACCAGTAGAATTGGCCAATAGATCACAGAAACAGACAATAGTATTTTGTTGCCTGGCAACCACCTACTGTGAATGAAAAACAAACCAGTGACGGCTGCTTGTACATCCTGATACTCAGCCTGCAATTTGGGCATCGAAGCCCTCCAGAGAAGACACAATGACAAGTTTCATTTCAGACAGGTGGACCTATCTCTTTTTAAAACTGTTAAGATAATTTTGAATTTTTTTTGCTTGTGATAAGAATCGTGTGGTTATTGTTGAATGAAACGAAGCAGCTCATTTTGATTGCCCTCTGAAGTCAGGTGTAAACAGAACAACCAAAATGGGAGGAAGGTTTGGACCATTCCCGTACTTCCCTTTAGAATCATGGAACATTGTAAGCGCATTTTCACCACTGTCAGGTGCTCTTGGGATGTTATAAAAACTTGAGTTAGGTCTGTGAATAGATGGCAGCCTTTTACTGCTAAAAGGGAAGTAGAGAGCGATGCTCTCTAGCTGGACCGTTTAATTCTAAGCATAACTGAGGCCCAGGGAGGGGGTATGGCAACTTGGTGACAACACACAGGATACCTTCCCTGGGAAATATTTAATCATTTTCTCCTCTGAATTGTTCTGTCCTCATCCTTTATTTACATAAATTAGTAGCGGGGATTAAATCAGGATACTCAGAACGTGCAGTAGTAATTACAAGTCAAGATCATTATGGACACAGGGCTAGACTGTTGTCTGCGATGCCCTGCACACAATTTATTCCGCATTCAGTCCCATGAACCCACCTCTTTCCCAACACTTGGAAGCTCAATGTCTTGCTAGTTGTTTATAGATTTAAACAATCTTTAATAATCTCTTATTCTGTGTAAGAATTTGTGTGTGTACAAGCATGTATGTGTGTGCATGTGTGTGCACATGTGCACTTTTGTGTACAGGTTCATTCTCATGCATAGACTAGAGAGCATACTTGGATGTTGTTCCATCTGCCCAAGTACACTCCACTCTATTTTCTGAGACAGGGTCTCTTGCTGGCCTCAGACTTGCTGATTAGTCTAGATTGGCTGGCCAGAGAGCCCCCAGGGATGCACTTGTCTCTCTTTCCCCAGGGCTAGGGTTACAAGAACACACCACTATTTTTTTTAATTATATGTGTTTTGTTTTTCAACAAATTCATGTCTCTATGCTTGCTCAGCAAATCATTTCCCACGTGTATTATCTTGACAGTCCCAGTGTGTAAACTTTTGACAGGGGTGAGATTCAAGATTGTGTTGGTCAGTTTGTCTTTCTCCACGAGTGCAGATATTACAGTTGATGAATTACAGTAGCCTCCTTTCCTCCATCACACTTGATCTAGGACCTTGAGTAAAGGTGGAACTGAATGTACTGCATCATATTCATTTCAGGGTTCTAGCATAGCTGTCTCTGCAGGGGCTCTACGTGTTGGTAGAAGGTAAGTCTCTAAAGACCAGACTGTTATAATCTAGATTGTTCTTAAACTCAAAAATTATCATGAATACTATCGGTGGCAAACTTAGAGCACTTATGCATGACTCTAGCATGTCTTCTCATCTTAGGAAATGTATTGCATGCATGATACTAGTACAGAATCTGTCTTTCCCACTGCCTGTCATTGATGAGAAGAGTCAACATTTAGCTATAATATGACACCTTCAGTAGAGGAACCAGAGTGGACTGATGGGGGAACAATGTGGTAACAATATTAAGTACCATTGAAGCAGCATTCTCGCCAGAAAAGATGCACTTTTGCAGATTGGTAGGGGGGATCAATTGATTTGCAGCATGTTTAACTTAGCCTTAGAAGCCTGCTATTAATTTGCTCCAGCCAGGAAGATTTTCAAACAATAATGGCTTGGTAGATTTCCAGTGAACTTTATTGGTTTACCCAAATAAAAACACAACACATTTTGCAGTATCTGAGTATAGTTTTTGCATGATAGGTATTTGTTTTGGAACTTTGGAGATCAATCTAAATTTCAAGGTTATTTAAGAAACAAATTCTGAACCATTTTTAAGTGCATTTGCATAGTAGGATGTTAAATATTTGATAGTCATGTATTTAATCTGCTGGAATCTTGGAATCTAGTCTCCCTCTCCTACTTTCTCATATAAGATAATGTGCTTATAGGTACAAACAAATCATACACAGCACTTAATGCCTTTTCCTTCTGCTGTTTATATCCTTGTGACAGAAAATAGTTGGAGTCAGTTTGTTTTTTTTAAATGTGCTAAAGAGATGGTTTGAATAAAAGATGTTTACAGTTTCAGTTTCCTTATGTCATCTTCTGCTCTTAGAACCCATAAACTCTCACCCACCAAAATAGGATTATTACTGAAAACAAACAAGCAAATGCATAAGCAGCATGCCATTACCACCCTCCAGGCTAGTCAGCCAAGCATCTCTTCTCACTCTTAGAAATGTCTTTACTTCTGTGCACATCTGCGTGCATATGAAGTTGAAAAGTCTACAGACTTCTGTGGGCAGAACTAGTATTTGATTAGAAGATCTATGTGTGGTCATTTAAGAAATATTTAAAATTTTCAAAATGGGATAGCATAGAAAGGATCAAATTTATTCTTTCTTGGAAAGTTTGTACAGTTATTTTGATAATATAACCACTGTAGCACCTGGAACAGCATTCAGGACCTGCAGCCGAGCATGGCATATGAGAGACACTCCAGATCTGCTCTGTGGGGTTAGTCCATCATTCCTTCTTCTCTGTGTAATAATGTAAATATTCCAGTCTTCCTCCAAGTGAAAAAGTAGAAGCTTAGAATATGGAGAAAACAGCATTGCCATTTTCTAATAGTTTTTATATTTAAAGAATATGGAAAGCTAACTAATTTTGGAATATACTTCCTGCCAGTGTAGAGTCACACCAAGAATATTGATTTTATAGAGAAGCTCTTTAGGAGACCACAACAACATAACAAAGGTTGTGGCTATAAGTCTGAAGGAATACTTTATTTAGTTGGCACTGGAGAGTGAAGTTTGCAAGCTTCATGTAATTATCCAGACTGGAGTGAGGCCAAGGCTTGGTGGCTAACATCCCAAATGGTGGGGAAATAGTCTTGAATGAGGTGTTTAGTGACTTCAAGTAACTAAAGTCTCAGCTCTGGTCCCTTTTGCAAGGGGACACCATGTGCATTTAGGAAGCCTCAGAAGCCATTGTGCACACACAGGATAGAGTCCAGAGTCACTATTGTTATTCAGATGCCCATGTTTATAGCCACTGAGAAAGACCTTTATCCTGATGCATCTTGGGGACAGAGAGTGGGTGAAGACCCTATAGCCTAAGTTCCAATTGCTCATACCTTTACTTTCCCCTGCTTAGGTATTTGTCTTCTACATAGGGTTTATTCCTGGCTGTGTATTGGCAAGTCTTTCATAACATGTAAGGTGATAAATGGTTAAAGTAAGGTTGAGTGACCCTGGCTTGAAAGTCTATAGTTTACAAGTGGAAAATTCCACGCCTGACGTCATGGGGTGGGGATGAGCTGCTGTCTAGATTGTGGGTATAATAAAAATATAGGATAAAGTTTCATTTAGGCTACATGGATATAAAAAATAACTGGTTTTTGTTGTTGTTGTTGTTTTCGAGACAGGGGGTTTCTCTGTAGCTTTGGGGCCTGTCCTGGAACTAGCTCTTGTAGTCAAACTCACAGTCATCCGCCTGCCTCTGCCTCCCAAGTGCTGGGATTAAAGGTGTGCGCCACCACCGCCCGGTTTAAAATACAGCTGTTTTATGTTTGGGTCTCACCCCTAAAATGTCTCATTATGTGTATGTAAATATCTACAAATAAAATTTAACACTTCTGGTCCCAAATAGTTTGGATGATGGGTCTTTAACCTATGCCTTCTACAAGGACTACTGACTGCCTTATGTATACTGGTGATCAGTATACAGTTGTCTGATTCTAGCAGTGAAATTGTACTTACAATTTTACTGGTTAAGAGCCATTTTTTTCTTTCTGGTCTAGGGATATTTGTAATGTCTTCTTTGAGACTATTTTTTCAACATTTATTGAGCATTCACTATATGAATGGTACTGTATTTGGCCCCATTGTTTATAGACTCTTAATACTTCATTCCAGCTGTTTGGAGAGAACATTTTTACTTCCAGAAAATCACACAAATCCATTGTGGTCTTCAGAGGAGTTGACAGGGTCCATCAAAGATTTTGAACTTTAATGACCTCAGCCAGCCCATCTCAACTCTGTGTGTACACAGGACTTCAATGACATACTTGTCACAGTACTGGTTTCCAGATCCTACCAAGACCCTCTGGGAATGTGCAGAGACATGGCTGTGGGAGTGGACAGAGTCAGCTTCATATTCGGTGTCAGACACGCCACGCTTCTTCTGTAACTATCTCTCTTCTCCTCTCATATGTTGGGTAGCTTGGTAGTGTAGTATAGCAAATGGCTTTCGGGATGGACGTCAGCATGACTGTGCTGGATCATACCCTGGGGCGTGATAACCATGATAGTCATGATGGATGTTTGGCCCTGTGTCCTGGAGTCCACCATGAAACCGATCCTCAATAACCGGAGAGGCTGTTTGGGAACCTGGGGTTTAGTGACTGTGTCGTGTCCCACTATTATACTAGTTCTTCCTAGGATTCCTTCCCAAGTAGATACCTTGTACTTACATTCTGTCTCAAGGTCTGCTTCTGTGGAGGTCCCCTCAAGAAATAGCAGAATCCACTTGATTTTATATTTATTTGTTCAGTTATTAACATGAGGCAAGTTTTGGAGAGCTGGCGTTGGGGATAGAGTGTTACTGTATGTGTTGCTGTAGATGAGGACATTCCACTTTAGATCTGGAGCTTAGAAAGACCACGCTGGCAGATGTGTGGGGAACAGATCAATGAAAGAAGGACTGGGGGTACAAGGCCAGCTGGGAAGTAGGCCTGATGATAAGCACCTATGCAAAGACAATAAGGAGCACTTAGGCTGCAGATGGAGATGCAGGAAAGGACTGAAGATGCAGCTTAATGAAGGGCAGCCCAGAAAAGTCAGCAAAATGCAGACACCAATGATATGTCATGCACTGCCATCCCAGAGAGGAGATTCAGTCTTCCGCCCTGCACCATCACCCGACTCTGCCCATTAGACTTGACAGCCCTGGAATGGCTAGGACTCTTTCTGTTTAGCTTATAATCTCGACCAGGCTCTCTAGTGTTAAATTGTAAATTCAGACATAAATAGAAGATGACAAAAAGATACATTGCCGAATATAAATAATTCACCATGAGGTCATTAAAGGAAGCATGTTATATTTTACAGGAAAGATTTGTGGAGTTGTAGAGAAGAATTGGAGAGATCTTTGATGCATGTTCATTTGGTGATGAATAGTGATTTTCTTTCTCTCTTGCTTGTGGCCAAGAAGTGGTGTTCTGCCACCATCAGTTTCTGGGAGAGGAGCATAGCTCCCCACCCTTATGTCTATTGTTTCCCTGCTCCTCTGGTAGCAGGTATTTTAGCTGACTGAATGAGTAGCTGGGGTGGGGCTGGCCTTTTTCCTTCTTGTTCTTTTGTAATGCCCAGCTCTTGACTGCACTTTCTCTTGCCAGTTTTTAGTCTACGATCTCCCAAAGGAGATCAAGGGGTACAGAGACCAAGAGAAAGAAAGCAGAAATCCATAAAGAGAGCTGTTTTGAATTAAATGCTTAATTATGAAATGAGCGAGTTAAAGCTTGTTAGATGATATGAAATAAGATAAGGCGGCCTCCTAATTAGTATTGTGTGAATACTAATATTCTGGCTCTGTCTGAGCTAAGACTGAAAGCTGAACAATCAAACAAGAGAAGCCTATCACCGTCCTCACTTTTTCTAAAGTGTCACTGAGCCAGTGACACACAAAGACCAAGTTATGAAAAGCTAAAGAATGGGTCAACGAAGAGCTTACTGGTGTAAGAATAACAAGGAGAACAAAGAGTTTTGACAGCAAACTTACGGTGCATGTGAGCATTGTAGAGGACAGGAGCACTGTGAGAGAAAGACAATGAGAAGAGACGTTGCTGATGGAGGATGTTGTGGACGGTATTTGAATTGAATTATACTTTTTAACTTTTAGATAATGGTGAGTTCACATGCTATTGTAAGAAACAATACAGAGATCTTATTTATCTCTCTAGCCAGATTCTGCAAAGACAAAGACCTTATAAAAACAGAGCATATGGCAGTGGTTCTCAGCCTGTCAATAGCGACCACTTTTGGGGGGATTGAATGACCCTTTTACAGGGGTCATAGCCTAAGACAACCGGGAATATCAGATATTCGCATTATCATTCATAAGAGTAACAAACTTATAGTTGTGATGTAACAACAGAACCAGGGTTAGCTGACATCAATATTCAAGGCCCTTCCTTCTCTCGAGTGTTGAGATTTACAGGTGTGTACCACTACATGCAACTCAACATTTATTCTTGAAAATCAGATAATTTTTTTCATCCTAGAATTTTAGATAGTCTGGACTAGTCCTGGCTAGAAGGAGGATAACACAGAGAAAGCGCTCTTGGTGTCTTCCCATCCTTGGATTCTGCAGAGTGACATGAGAAGGCACCTGAACATGGCAGGAGAGTCAGAGAGTTGTTTTAGTTGCTTTGTTTGCTCCCGTGACACTTGTGTGGCCCTAAGGAGGCTTCTGAAGTGTTTTGTCATAGAAGCTTGCTCATGGAAACTCATGGGAATGCCTCATCATGTGTGTGCATTCTTCCCTCCTCAGCTGGGTACAGTCCCCTTTGTCCTTTTCTCCTCTTCTCTGTTTAGGAAGGAGCTCCCTCTTGCAGGCTACCTTCCCCAACCTCCAAGCCAGCATGTGGGAGACAGTAGTGAGAATGGCAAATCCATGTTTATCTTTGTTTTGGGCTGTAACCCTGGTGGCGGAGCCTCTCCTCTGGCTAATGGTTTGTCCTTCCACCTGCCTTCTCTCATTCTCTCTCACTGCTCACTAGTGATGAAGGCCAATGATGTAGCCCCACCATCTTGTTCTGTGGCCCCCCTGCTTTAAGAACCTCTTGACCAGGCCCCATCACTGAGAACAACACCTACACAACTCATTGAACATGGAGATGTTGAGCTGGTGCCTAAATAGAGCCTTCACCCCTACGTTCCAGTGTCTTTGCTATAGTAAAGTATTCTGCAAGCTAGCAAAGAGAAATGTAAATACCAAGCCAACCACAAAGCCCTTGATCTATAGTGAAGTATTACCTACAAGATATGTATGCTAGGTGCGGTGGGGCACAAAGCTTGAGAGAGTAACCAACCAATAGCTGATCTGACTTAAGACCCACTCCATGAGCTAGAACTCATACCTAGGACTTCTTGGGTGACCAAGTACCTGAGACTAGATAGCCCAAGGACTTGGGGTAAAAATCAAATAATACAGTTCTAAAGAGAGAAAATATGTAGTGATAAAATGACTGCTAATGACATTCTGCTATCCTCATAATTCAGCTCATTGTTCAGCCATCATCAGAGAATCTTCTTCCTGCAGCAGATGGGAGCAAATATAGAGGCTCACAGCCAACCATTACAGAGAGTAAGATACCTTGGAACACTCGGTCCTAATTGGGATGTCTCTATCAAATCCCTCCTCTCGGAGCTCAGGGAAACTTATGGAAGAGGAGGTGGAGAGAGTGTAAGAGCCAGTGGGGATGGAGGACACTAAGAGAACAAGGCCCTCTCAATCAACATGAGCAGAGCTCTTGAACTCACAGAGATGGAGGCGCCATGTGCAGGGCTTGCACCAGGTCCTCTGTGTATATATTATGGCTTCCAATTTAGTGTTTTAATGAGATTCCTGAGTGTGCAGATGAATAGGTCTCTTATTCTTGTGCCTTCTTTTCAGTTCCTTTCCTTCTGTTGGTTTGTCTTGTCCATCTTTGGTGTGATGGATTTTCTTTTTTTCTTACTATATTTTTATAAATGAATGAATGAAACCCTGATAAAGGATAAAGGTTAACAGCTGAGCTGTCACTTTACCTGCTGGGAGAGGGAAAATCAGCTTTCTCCAGTGGAGTGGCACTGGGCATATCAACCACTCCAGGACAGGCCTCATGTCCAGGAGTAGTTGACCAGCATATAATGGACTCTACAATTTATTTCTCTGTTTTCTTTTTGGGTGTCCATTTTGTTTTCTTGATTTGGGGAGGTTTTGTTGCTGCATTAGAATTTTGTTTTTGGAGAAAGAATTTAAAGTTGGGTGGATAGGGAGGGAAGAGTATCTGTAGGAACTTGGGGGAAGGGAAGAATATGATCAAAATACATTTAAATTTAAAGAAAAAAAGAACTCCTAGAGCAGCTGATAGCTTGAAGCTCTCCATTCTTTTATCATTGGAGTAAGCATTTTTCTGCTGTTTCCTCACTGGGAAAGGTTTGAGGGATTTCTGTTTCTTAGGTAGACAGCCTTCAGTTCCTTGAAGCATGGAGAGGATGCAAATCTGATAATCCTGTGTTCATAATTACACAGTCTCCATCTCCTTCCTGACCGTTTAGGACTGGTTTCCTCCAAATCTGATAATCCCGTGTTCATAATTACAGTCTCCATCTCCTTCCTGACCGTTTAGGACTGGTTTCCTCCAAATCTGATAATCCCGTGTTCATAATTACAGTCTCCATCTCCTTCCTGACCTTTTAGGACTGGTTTCCTCCAAATCTGATAATCCCGTGTTCATAATTACAGTCTCCATCTCCTTCCTGACCTTTTAGGACTGGTTTCAAATACCAGGTCCTCTTTGTCAAATGATTTCTGGAAGTCGCTTTCCAATGTCTTTGTTGCTGTCTTCTAACCCCCCCCCCCCCGCTAACCTTCCTCCTGCCAGCAGGTCCTTCTGAGTGCATGTCTGTGGAATACCCTTAATATACTAACGTGCTGGCTTTATGACTCACTCGTGAGTGTTCCTGGGCTTGTGGGTCAAGTCTTTGCTGCATCCGGGTTTGCATTTATTGACGTTGCACTTGGCTGCATCAAAAGACAGTTTTTGTATGTTTTCTCGGTCTTCTCCGCCTCCCTCCCATAGAAGTTATGTGTGTTTCTACAACCAACACGGGAGCAAGAATGCTGACGAGAATGCTCTGGAAAGAAGGGAGCTAGGCTCCAGTAGACTCTTTAACCATGAAACAAGTGACAAAGGCACACTGGGGCCACCAAAGCCAGGATTGTAATGTACTCATACTCCCTTGAGGTAGGGGCCACAGAAGAGTTAGTTACTTGGCATGCTGAGAGATGGCGGTGGAGCAGTGATTGTTCAGGCACCCCTCCTCCCCAAAAACAGTCTTATTGGCTAGTGACTACCACCAAATTGGTTCTTCTCCAGGGTCTGTCCATTACCAAGGGCTCCCAGCGAATGGCAGAGTTGGGTGTTGGAACCTTTTTATTTTTAAGAAAAAGATTAGCGCTATCTTCAACTGAGATGCTCACAAGGGTGCGTGAACCATCTCATCTAAAGTGCTGCTCTATCCTTAGATGCCAGAAACAGCCCACTGCCCATTGCAGCCTGCATGCTGGATATTCTTAGAATTAACAGCCATCTACACCTTTTACCAGCTACACATATGGGGAATCTGGCACAATGCAAACCTTTGGTAAAATAAATTTAAGTATTGAAGGATGTCCTTTGGGACAGCCACTGAATGTGTCCTCCTGGCCTCATGGTGGGGGCAAGACATGCGAATGTCTTGTGGGCTGGTGCACACAGTACAAAGAGATGAATCTGTTTGGAACCTGCCCATAAGGCTACTTGCTTGCCTTTGCTCTCCGTAATGATAAGAAGTGGTGAGTGCTGGGCTGTGGGTTGTGGATTAGGTGGCTCTGGATGAGCCGACAATGGAAAAGAAATAAGCTTATTTCAGATGAGCATAAGCTTCAAGGCAAGTAATTAAGACACACTTCAGCTTCATGGGAAAATTAGGATTCTAGTTAATACAAGTGCCGGGCTGGAAAAAGACGAGTCACCTGCTCACCTGTAATCAACGGAGAACTGTTTAGGAACAAAACATCAATTACAGTCACGCTGGTGTGACTTTCCCCTCTTTCCCTTCCTATTTTATCACTGAACTGACTGAGTCCAGGCTCCTTTTTCCTTTGGTGACACTCCATGCACCTTTCTTCAAGAGATCCGTGCCTATGTGAGAGGAAGTAATGGTTTCTGTGCCATCATTCCCCACACCCCAAGCCTAGTCTTTTACCTATTTATTTCACTTGCATCTTTCTACAGAGATGCACGCTTGCTTGCCTGGTTACACAGGTATGCACAGTGGTGTGTGGACAGAGTTTTAGAGCATACATTTCCAAATTTTGAGACTCGGTTTTGACATGTAACACACAGTAGGTATTTGGGAGTCATAGACCCTGCTGTTTCTGTTTATTGGTCAACGTGCTCACCGCTGTTGGTGTTGGCTGGGCCCCAAGTAGTTTCTGATTCTTAAAAGCTACTTGTTAAAGTATTATTTTTGACCCATGCATTTTAAATCTCACACAGCATTGTGACCTAGCTTGGTATTCATTTTGTAGTAGCGATTTAATGTTTTTGGAAAAAAGCACACTAGACAGTCATTGTGCCAAATGAATAGGTATTTATTGTGCCAAGTTCACACTAGATGCTGAGAACACAGTAGTGACCAACATAATCATTATTCCCCGCTTCCTGGGAGTCCATAGCTTACTGGAAATGACATTAAATAAATAAACACAAAATAATTATATAATTGGAACTCATGATAAGCACTTGGGAGAGACCAGGTTTCTCTGCGAGAGTATAATGAGGGTACAGTGGTCAGGGAAACCTTCTAGGGGAGAGTAATTTATCAATTAATGCCTGAAGGGTGGTTAAGATTATCCAGGTGGGGAGTCCTATGTGTGGTGCCCAGAAAGAGCTTGGTTTTTGGAAACTAAAAATGGTCAGTCAACATCGCTGGGCACCAGATCATGAGGGTGGACTGTGCATGAGAACAAGCTGATGAGATTGATAATTTGTTTTGCTCTGTGGTCTGAACTTAAACGTTACTGAGGAGCTATTCAGAGGATTTTGTCTTTTCTTATTTTCAAACTGAGGGAGCTCATATAGCATAGAATGAATCATTGGGAAATGAACAATGCAGTTGCATTTAGTGCACTTGAAAGGTTTCAAGAGTACCACATGTATGGCTTCTAAAGCGTTTTCGTCTTTGCACACGGAAACCCTGTACTCAAGTGGAGTCACCCACGGCATTCAAGGGAAGTGCTGAGGACTGGTGTTAGTATACACTACCTCTCTGGGGACTTAGGGATCAGCAGGGTAAAGACTGGGAGCAGGAGAACCAATGTGGAGATGATTTGCCAAGTCCAATGGCTATGGGCTCCTGAACAAGCACAGAGATATGAGCATAGATAGAGACAGAATGATCCAAGACAGAGTCCTACAGTCTAGTTTGATTATCTGTAAGTGATGGGGCTTTCTTGTAATTATGCATGTAATTTTCCCAAAGGGCGCTCTGTAGCCCTACTCAGGCCTGGCAGTATTGAACTAGAACTGGGTAGAAAATAGACAAATACACGGTTGCACATATATTTAGAATTTTGAGTGGGGTGAATGCTATTTGGGGATTCTCTTTAACTTGACCCCAAAGCTAAAATGTGCAATATAAATGTTTCCTTGGGTAGAATTTATTTTTGATTTTTTTTTCTTGGAGCACTTTGACTCTCCCAGAATGTAATGGTGACTGACTAAATAAATGCAATACAGCAAGTTATCATAAAAGTTATTAGTGGAGATTAACTTGTAAAAAAAATCTATCATCTTATCCTTGTAAAATTCCTATTACTTTAAAGAAATGTTCATTCCGATTAAACTGATTTTAGAAGCTGGGGTACTTGAGACTATTGTTTTGAGATCCTACAAACTATAATAATATTCACCAGTAAACAAATCACAATTTTTGTTTTGACTTCTGTTTTGTTTGTCCTTAATGGGTGTTCCCAGCCCAGAGCAAATCCCTGCCGCTCAGATGTCTGTGGCTCAGCAGTGTTCAGAAATCTCTGAAATAATCATTTCCCAGCTATCTGTACTAACTGTGTTCAATGATAACTTCAGAAGTGAGACTAAGAGAGAGCGCACAGTCTTTTGGTTTGCTTGAAACTATTACCTGGGCAAGGCTTAAGTACCTGAAATAAAGATTCGAATCTTATGGGCACATTCGGGATTTATCCAAGAAGAGTGTGGCTATCCAGTCTCCTTCAGGGATAAGCCGGCCTTCTCGGCCTGGTATATTAGACCTTTGCAGCATGAGTGCCTCCACTGTCCCTGGTCTTCTCAATGCAGTGTCTCAGTGTTCAGCCTCTATCTTTCCCGTGTGAGGGCTCTTGTGTCAGATGAAGCGTCAGTTTCTGAAAGAGGAAGCATCCGCTTGGTCAGTGTTATTTCCAGTCTCCTGGAAAGATGGGAAGATACTTAGAAACCACTGGCTCTGCTCCTCTTTCAGCATGTCTACATTCAGCTCTGAAAGAGGATCTGTTGCTTCATCATGGAATTTTATAATGGCATAATATTTTGAGTGCCTGGCTAGTTTCTTTGTTATTTTTCTTCTCCCAGAACATTTACGTTTAGAGAGATTTGGAGGCAAAGCTGTCCATTCATTTTGTAATACAGACAGAATCAGTAAACACCCAAGTTATTTTTAAGCTTAATTTTCTCCTCACAATAATGCATGTCTTTATGAAATAAAACACTCTAGGAGATGCAGGCAGAATAGACCATTCCTTGGAAACGCCATAGCCAACCATTGTTGACACGTTAGAAAAAGTCTCTCTTCATACCTCTGACCCCGCTGTGTGTGGGGGTGAGTGGGGTTGTAGTCACATGTGGGTGGGAGTGAGGGGGTGGGTGGGGTGTAGTCATAGAAACACTACATATGGATAATGTTGTAAATAAACGGGATTTTTGATTTATATTAGTCTACAACCTGTCATGTTTTTTTCTCTAATAAAATGTAGGCATTGTTTCATTTCAGATGGTGTGTATAATATATATGTGTATATATACTATGTCTCATATTTTTAATGATTGAGCATTCCTATTGAAAAGAGACCTTTTGTGCTCGCCAGTTTGATGTAAACTGGGCACAAGCTAGACTGGAGAGGATGGAGCCTTAGTTGAGAAAATAACTCCATAAGCTTGGGCTGTAGGCAAACCTGGAGAGTGTTTACCTGATTAGTGGTTGATGGCGGAAGGCCTGGTCCATTGTGGGTGGGTGGGGCTCTCCCAGGGCTGGTGGTCCCTCCTAGGGCTGGTGGTCCTGGATTCTATAAGAAAGCAGGTTGAGCAAGCCATGGGGGAGCAAGTCAGTAAACAGCACCCCTCCGTGACCTCTGTGTCAGCTCCTGCCTTCAGGTTCCTGCCCTGTTTGAGTGCCTATCCTGACGTCTTTCAATGATGAACAGTGATATGGAAGAGTAATTCAAACAAACCCTTTCTTGGTTTGGCCATGGTGTTCCATCATAGCAAAACTAACCCTGACTATGATAACGTTCATGGTAAGAAACACAGTTCTTGGGCCAAGCTGGCATAATAATGATAAATATATTTAAAAATTCTACTATTGTAATTTCAGTGTTCCTCTCAAAGGTCCACGTGTTGAAGGTCTGGCTCCTAGCCTGCAGTGACATTGGGACTGTGGCCCTTTGTGAGGTAGGATTAGGAGTTCTGGTAAGACCGTGATTCCTCATCCTCACCCTGCTTTCTGTGCTTTCTGTGGTGACCAGTGTTCTCTGATGTGTGCTGCCACTTCACAGGCTCCCAAACCTCGCTCTCATCAACCACAGACTGAAACTTTGCAACTACGAGGGAAAATGAACCTTTTCCCTCTGTGAGCTGATTTTTCTCAGGTATTTGTCGTGGGGGCTACGCACCGACAGCACAACAGCCATGCCATTGCCATTTTCTCTTTGTCTCAGATTTAGGGAGTTTATGCTAATTCCATCTCAGCCTCATGGGTTAGAAACTAAAAGTTCTGAAAAGCAAGGGAGGTGCCTTGTGGAGTTGGTAGCTAATGGTGTCTGTTGAAATTTTCTCCAGTGTTGCTGGCAGACACAAGTTTTTAATTTTTATTCTAGAAACCATGACTGTTCTGAGTACACTTAATCTATTCTCTTGCTATTCATGTGGTGACAACCCTTGGGTAAATTACTATTAGACATGTTTATACCTTAATAACCAGGAGCCATCTCACATATAACATGATACAAGTTTTTTTTTAATATTTATTTAGTTTTTGTTGTTGTTTCAAGATCCTCCTTCTTTAAGTAGAGGCTTCAGAATTAAAGCAGTATCTCAGATGTAACAATTTCTCTTAGCAAAACAATTTTGAAATGACATCATTTGAAGCTGACCAAAGCCGCTGTAGACAGAAGTGATGTCTTCTACCAGCTATGGGCGAGTTTCTGGTGGGCAATAGTCCAGAGGTTAACTGTTTGGAAGCCTCTGGGTGTCCACCTTGTCTGGCTGATGGCAGGTGCTGGCTGATACTGGCGGTTACTATCATCCTTTTCATTTCAGGATGTGTGGGGAAGAGCAGCGGAGCATGATGGGAAGTCCAGGGGAGTTGATGACCATTGATGTCTTTTCCCTGTGCTCTCAGCTGCAGTTTTGCTGAAAATCTAGTGGCTGAATTTATTGGAGAAAATTAGCTTAAGGATTGGTGATTTCTGAAGTGGCCAGGCCTGGTGGAGACCACCCTTTTGAGGCAGGGAATAGGGAAACTGACTGAGCTGATGGACACTCAGGGACCCAGGGCAGACATGCCGTGTAGCAGAGTGGCTGCGATTAGTGTGGGCGAGAAGGCTGTGTGAATGGAAGCCTGGCTGAAAAACTCAGTCTATGGTTAACCATTTTTAAAAGCTTTTCTTTATTTCTACTTTATGCAGGAACTGGAGTTACAGATGGCGGTGTGGTGCCAGGTGGGTGCTGGGAACCGAACTGGGTCCTCTGCAAGACCAGCAAGTGCTCTAATGGCTGAGCCATCCCTCCAGACTGAGTGGTGAATGTCCTGGAGTGTTTTCAGACATGTGTGATAGGGTATCCTTTTGAATCCCCACAGCAACTGTTTTATGTCAATAAGAGGAAGCTGTCGCACAGAGAAGTTAACATGTCTGCTCTCGTTGTTGGTAAGTGGAGGAAACAAGACTATGAGTCCTCTCTTCTGTTATGTTGTGTTCCACAGTGCCCATTTTACTTAAAGCAGAAACCACTAATAACTAGCTTTCTTTGATTTTAACTGATGACAGAGAAAGGAATGCAGTATTGAATATCAAAATAAAAATGTGGCATTCAAGAGATGCGCCTGAGGACAGCTGCTAGACACGTTGGGTATGGCAAAGGGCTCACACGAAGAAGGTGATCTAGCCAGGAAACTAGGAAGTCGGTTCAGCGGCAGCGAAGGGAACATGCTTGCCTGCAGAAAACAACACTGTGAGTTATGAATTTTCACAGGCAAGAAACACATGGAGCGAGGCCAAGGAATACAAATAGAGCAGATACAATGATATATGTACATGTGTTTTAAACCTAGAAATATGTTAAAGAAATACTAATATTTGCCAAACTAGAAAGGTTTATCATGGAAGCATGCTCGGCTCTGTGACAGGAAATTTGATCACAAGGTAGAAAGTGGTGGAGCTTGGTGTGTGGAGGGGTGTTCGGGCTTGTCTGCTGTTTTGAATTGGATTGAGTGTGTTAGAAGGCTATGGATCGAGTATATCAAACAACTCAATCAAAATGAGACAGAAGAAAAGAACGACTTATACATAAAGAACACATTATAAGAGGCAAATATGTGAACACTGGAGAAGAGAGAGCTTGGGTTTGGCAGAGTTGGTGGATAGAGAGAGCTTGGGTTTGGCAGAGTTGGTGGATAAGAATAATGGCTTCGTGGAGTTTCACAACATGGCCAGGCCTTCTGACATTTAGAATATGGAAGGGTTCTTTGCCAGCATGGGCCAAGAGCTGAGCCCCAGCTCTCTGAGCCTCTCTTGCTCCTTCCATCTCCGATTGCTGGATGCTAGGTGGAGCTAGGGGGCACTGACAGATCGAGTGGTCCTAGCGAGTCTCCTATTGCATCTGGCAGCAAGTGCATCGCTCTCCACAGGCTCCTGCCTATGTTAGTGGAGTCGGCCAGTGGACAGCTGAGTCCGAGCCATGGGGGAGCGCACAGAACCTTGGCAAGTGCCCAGCAGTGTATGGCAGACTCTTCTCACTGCTAAGTGCTTCAGGGGGAGCTGAGTGAATTCTTTCCCACTGCTGCTCTAATGAGCCCAGCACAGAATAGTTGCTTAAGTCACCTTTATTGAGAATAGACTCCTTTGGCCAACTGCACTGATCCTTAGGCCCTTTCCTTTAATGTGTGCTCTAAATTTTTCCCTCTGAAGCTTGAGGCAGCTGCTGCCTGACCCACCAGCAGTTGCTGGGGAGAGCTGTGAGCCTCGATGATGCTTATTGCCTCAAAGAAAAAGACAAAAAAAATAGATGCAGAGTGGAGTTGAGCTTCTGATCCCAAAGCTAAAACGACACAGGAACAGCAACAGGACTTAGTAGTGAGCAGCATATCCCTGAGTGGTCCTTGGTGTCCAGTGGGCAGCACATCCCTGAGTGGTCCTTGGTGTCCAGTGAGCAGCACTGAGTGGTCCTTGGTGTCCAGTGGGCGCATCCTCATCTCAGTATTGAAGATGATGCTGTTGCCAACTCCCAGAGTTCCAAGTTTGTGCCCACATCTCTTCAGTCTCAAAATCTTAGCGTGAAATATTTAGTACCCTAGGAAAGCTAAATTAATGGTGAGTCAGAGTAATTAAGGCAAAGTAAATAATCTCCAAGGTTCTCAGTCCCCCATGAAACTAATTTTAAATCTTATCCTTCATGTGTTAAAAATAGTTCTCTGCTAATTCAAGATGCCCATGCACTGTGCTGGTGAAGTGCACTTCAGTTATGTTGAAAGGATGCAGATTAGAGAGTTATTTTCAATTGGGCACTTTTTTTTTTCAAGAGAGACATCCATTTTGGCATCATGAAAGCGTGAATCTCTATGGGTGAGCTGAGAATTGAACACAGCTGCAGCCAGGCAGATGATGGACCAAGGATCTTGGGGTAATTCATTGTCCAAACACCCTCTTCTTCCTTTTAGTGAGAACTTAGTTTCTAGACTTCTCTCCATTGATGAGGTTCATTAACTTTTGCAGGGGTTTGATTAGCCAAAGCCTGACCTCGCTGTGTCTACTGATTTAGAAAATAAGTCTACTTGTGGTCCTGGGAGATGGCTCATCAGTAAGCTACCCCTGCACAAGCATGAGGTACTGAGTTTGGGTCCCCAGAACCTGTATAAAAGCTAGGCTTGGAAACACTTGTCTTTAACACTGGATGTAATATATATATATATATATATATATATATATATATATATATATATATATATATATATATTATTCCTGGAGCTCATTCACCAGCCAGCCTGGCCCAATCACTGAGCTCCAGGTTCAGTGAGAGACCTTGCCTCAAAAAATGTGGTAGGCAACAACTGAGGAAGACATTTGACATCCACCTCTGACCTCCACATGCACACCGCATGCACATGTGCTCACACCCATATGAGCATGTACACACACACTCTCGTTCTCTCATGCACACACACACACACACACACACACACACAAATGTGTTTTGCTCCAATGAGCAATCGAAACACTGGAACTGAAACACAACTCTAGTTGGTACCTGAAAACACTCATGAGTTACCAGCCTACAACTGCTTCCTTGTTCATGTATTTTAGAGGTCAAAGCACTAAAGCACACCTAGGGATGAGTGAGGGAGATATATGCATTGCCCTATTGTCCCAGGGCCTGAGGGACTGGGAGATGGCTTGATGGATGTGCTTCTTCCAGTGGGTGGATTTCTTCGGGGCTTTATCAAAAGAGAGAACTTTCTCTGTTTTGGTGATGACAAAGTCTCTTTGGGTTGAGAAAGAAGAGCTGCCTTTGGAGAGAAATGCTTAGCATTGGTCTTCCATGGCCTACGGCTGAAGTATGAAGTCATGGCCATTGCTGTTGTCTTACAGATCCCACTGTGACCTCCTTCTCGTTGAAGAAGCCTGGGCTCTGCATTGCAGCCCGGGTGGTCCCTCCAGGGTAATGCTGCTTTGCTTTGGAAACATTTTGGGGTGGTGACACAAGAGTGGATGTCACAGGATGCCATGCATATTGCACAGCTGCATATATATAGTCACGTGTCCATATGGCTAAGCGGCTAAGCAGTGGTGATGCCTGTGGATGGTGGCTTTACTGAATTTCTTATCTTCACAGATATGTAGCTTTGGTACCAGTTAGCCTTTTAGAAGGTGAATTGACTTCTCTTACTAAATTTTTACTCCTCTTTCTAACAAAACTAAAGCTGAGTGTAGGCATGTGCCATGTGCAGGGATGATGACTTCTTTAGAGTATATGAAGACATAAGACAGGCATGATATGACTTTTTAACATCAGTACTGATATCAGAGCAATCATGTGCATTTGTCCAATGCTCAGAAATGTGAAAAGTCAAATCTCACCCATTGATTATCACCAAGTGGGCAATCAGTAGCCCATCTGCTTTAAGGGTGATGATGATGAACTTTGGTCACTGGTTCATCGTTTTTATATCATGCGTATTTGCTGTGTGCTTCCTTGTGTTATAGGAGATTAGATTGTACAAAGATGACCTTGTCCTCTGGGAGTAGGCAGGCAGCAAGAGGAAATGGACAGCAGTGGGAAACAGCAGTAGGAAGCTGTCAGCTCCAGAAATGTTGGAAGGGTTCACTGAAGAGCTAGGGATTAATGCTTACTGAGGAGGCGGGCTGCCAATCAAAGAGGTTCAGCCTGCCTCCAAAGGGGCTCTCCATGTAAAGAAAAGTTGTGACACAGGGACAATGAGAACAGTGCGGGAAGAGTAGCATGAAGTAGCCAGGACAACAAGGACATGTAGTAAGGCCAGGTGAAGCTTAGAAAGGTCATGTAGCTTGTCAGTGGCAACCTGGAGGGCACAGCATTTTCTGCACCCGGTGGATGGCTCTCCTTTTAGTAGGGTCTTTGTTTAGCCCCCGCCCCCACCACAGAATGTGTCCTGAGTCCCTTTTATACAGGCACATTGACTCATGTGACATGTGAGGATTTCTCCTGATGCACATATCCCTTTTAGCCAGAGGCGCGAGCTTGTAGTTTGGTCAGCATAAACCTCTGTGTGTCTCCACGGATTAGTGCAGGTGCTGTGAGGAGGGCCGAGACCTGGGCACGCTCAGCTGAGTGGCTTTCGGCAGGGAAAGCAAGCTTACCGTCACCATCCGTAAATAGGTGGATTGTTCCCGCATGCCCCGTCCTGATGTTGAGGTCTCATGGGTTTTATGTATTTGGTGCTGGGAAACAAACACTTTAGTAATTAATTTGAAGGCGACGGTGTTTTGAGCTAATTCTGCTGGTTAAAAATAAGGTTTGCTTCACAGAGATGAGTAGGTGCTAGAAATAAGTGAAAACAACTTAGAGAAAAGAGTGGAGGGGCGGTGACTTAAAAGCAGACAATTTTGTTGGGTTTTGTACACTGTATGCAGCGTAAAGAACAAACCTTTCTTTTTTTTTTGCCACTGAGAGCCATGATGATATCTCTGTAATTGAAAATAATCTTCTAAGGTTGCTCTTTAACTGAGTTTACACAATCCTCTTTCAAATCAGCTGCTCTCTGCCCTTACATTTCACAGTAAATGCTGCTGTCTGCACAGCCCTTGCTAACAAGAAGATCAAGTGTAACTCTTTTCTTGTTGGAACCAAGTATTGCCATTGTAATTATACCGGCAGGCAGGTTGTATCGTTGGGAGTGGGCTCCTCTCTCACCTGTGTCTGTGAGGAGTGTAAGGCTCGGTTACAGCGATGCGTGCTTTCTCTGATATCGTATGGATTTCTTTAACTTTCCCAAGCCCTTTCATTGTTTTATGGTTAGAAATATTTTCATAGCTGTTTCAAGGTTATGACTGGGGTTAGGGCGAGGTAGGTTCTAGGATTTTTTTTTTCTTTAGCTGTACCAGATGTTACTTACAAGAGAGCACTACATTTTCTGTTTATATCTTCACTGACCTCATTTCTGCAAAGTGAACAAACAGCATGCCTGTTAAGCTGCACGAGGTGGATTTGGAATAAATGGTGGCGGAGGAGGTAAACGTTAAGGTGTGCTTCCAGGAATGCTGAGCAAAGCAGTGGAACAGTCTTTGGAATTCTTCAAGAACAAGACATTCTTGTGTGCTTAGGATTCAGATGCTTCGTGATTGTGCGTCTGTGTAAGGCTTGTAAATCTTCCTAGACAGTATTCACATTGTACTGTTGTTACATTACCCCAATTGCAGTATTAATTCTACTTAGCAATGTATTCAGTGGCATTTTCTTCAAATCATAGCTGCTGATTGCTCACTTCCGTAGGGAAGATGTCAATCAACAGCCATGTAAAGATAATGGCCCATCAAATCCTATTTAGATTAGAGTGCAAATTGGGCTGAGACATTACAAGAAGTTCCTAGCAGGTGTTGGTGAAAAATGCTTTGGGGCATGGACGAAGTTTGAGGACCTAATGAAGGACAGGATAAGAAGACACCAGAGGGAACTTCCTGTGCCTGGGTTCTCAGGCGTCTTTTAAATGGAAGCCTCATGGTCCTACTTCATGATGTCAGTCGCAATGTCTGGATTAAGAGTTGTTGTAGACTGGGTATTTGTATCCTCCCCCAAGTTCCTGTATAAATAGTGATGATGCTTTTAGAGGATTGATTGACACTTTGGATGTGATTAGGTCATAAGGACAGAACTTGCATGGGTGATATTAGCACGCTTATCCAAGAGGTCAGGAGACACTCTCATCCCTCCCATTTTGTGAGGACCCAGTAAGAATGTGACATCTGGATACCAGGAAGCGGGCCTTCATAGACACTGACCGTGCTGGTACCTTGTCCCTGAACTTCTTAGTCTGTAAAACTATAAGAAATTAATTGCTCCTGTATATAAGATATCTAATATACACCATTCCCTTGTTAGCAACACAAATGAACTCAGAGAAAGCCCAACTTTTCTATTTGACATCTGTGTGACTGACTTCTACAGTTGAATCTATGTATCCTTGGTTGAGAAATCACAGGTTTAAATCAAAATTAAATGGCCTGAAATGAATTTTGTACAAATTTGAGAAAAGATTCATATACTATATATACATCAATAATAAACAGTGGGTTTATATGTCATTTTAAAACTAAATACTTAGCCATTTTAGGCTATCTGTTGCCTTGATTAATGCCATTAGTAGGGATAATTGAAAATTGATTGACTCATTTAAACACCTCCTAATCTCATTAACAAACTATGATTATTCCATAAATACTTCATGTTACATTTCACAAGCTGTTTATCAGTGTGTGTGCATGTGTGTGTGTGTGTTTAAAAAAAAGTATGTCTGACTCTGTAGAATAACATAAACAGTGAATACTGAGAGTGAACCTCCTGCCTGGTTTCCCCAGCTGGCTGCCAATAGGCCCCTTCAGGATTGCAGGACTCCACTGGAGTCTTCTCTTCCATCTGGGGAAGTGCACGCTTCCAGCTAACATCTGTGGGAGGCCGCAACCCAAGCTGTGCCTGTGCTTTTCTTTCTGTGTTGTGCTAGACCAGTGCATTGCTTCCATGGGTCTCTATTTTAAAGACTTACAGGCACAATCTTAGTTAAGTTTCAAATTTAACACCATGGTTAATGGAATAGACCGGAAAAAAACTCAAATCTGACTGTTAAAGGGTTGCTTTCTTTACCCGCCACTGTCTTAGTTAGGGTTTCTCTTGCTGTGCAGAGACACCACCACCACAGCAACTCTTATAAAGGAGAGCATTTAACTGGGGCTGGCTTACAGTTCAAAGGTTTAGTCCATTGTCACAGTGGGAAGCATGGTGGCATGCAGGCAGACAAGGTGCTGGAGAGGTAGCTGAGAGTATTACATCTAGATCAGCAGGCAGCAAGAAGAAACTTACTGGTCCTGGCTTGAGCTTCTGAAACCTCAAAACCCACCCCTAGAGATACAAGTCCTCCAATAAGGCCACACCCATTCCAGCAAGGCCATACCTCCTAATAGTGACTCTCTATGGGCTTATGGGGGTCACTTCAATTTAAACCACCACACTTGAAAAATGAGACTTAGTGTGTTTTACAATCTCATCAGCTGTTGGGATTGACAACATAGGAGGAACGGAAAGGGCCTCCTTCTTTAGGTCGCACTTATCCCAGTGCCCCGAGCAGCATATCCTGTAGGAGACGAGATGACTTCAAACTCAAGTTTAAATTGCCCCAGGGCTACTTTAATTTAGAAGTTTCTCACTTGATAGAGATGTGGCCAGCTGAACATGACATAGCTCAGCAGCTGTGGCCATCTCAAACACACCCAGGGACAATAAGCATTATCCTTCAACTTGTGCCAAGAAGTCCAGCTTTATTAGACATACAGTGTAAAAAAAAAAGCACAAAAAGGGGATGTGTATGTAGGAGCTTTGTCAGAGGTGTTGGTTTGAACTGGAGAAGGACAGAAATACGTCTGGACTTTCTCGTTTCATTTCTCCCTGTTTTCCCAACTACTTGGAATGACGCTCTCAATTCCTTTCCTGGAGAACTTGTATTGTTTTGCCCACTGAGGGTAGAAGGTGATAGAGGCTTTGTTTAAAGTACCAAAAATATTGTTGTCATTTCAAAATGTGATATCCCAGGGATACATGTGAGGGAAGTGTGGAGGGGGACTCAGGCCTGTGACTGAGTGGCCCATAGAGAGAGGTGGTCCCAGCAGAATTGAATGCATCTAGAAGCAGTTCATTTGGTGATACCCTTGTAGGGAGGCAGCCAGAGTGAGTGTGCAAGACTGGCCCTGTGAACAGGCAGTGTCACTTCTGTGCAAGTGTGCAATACGTTTATGTACTGTTGGAAAATGACATAGCTTTCACCACAGTATAGGAAGTATTGAATCACTAAACTGACTTCATTTCAAGGTGCTCCAGTGGGTGAAGAGTCCATCTGGTGATGTAGACGTATGGAGAACTTCCTTCATAAAGTTTTAAATACTTTCTATACATTTATTTTTGTGCAGAATAAAGATAGTTTCCTTTCAAATAAAAAGATCTTTACATTTTTCTAATCAGCTTCTTTCTGAGGAATTTGCTTTTCTTGCCTCAGCTTTCCTGTCTGAGAAGAAAATTTTATATCTCATGTGTATCTGATCTTCAAGTTTTGTTTCTGAGAGGAAAACTAGGGTAGAGGGCAGGAAGACCCTTGGGCCCTTCCTGTGACTTGCAGCAACCTGATGGTTGGTGTCTCACTAATAATAATTATATTTGTCTTTTCTTTATCTCAGGGACTTGGGGAAAGTAGGTGACACAATAGGAGACATATCTGAGCTCTTTTTATCCAAACAATGTGCATTATCATAGTCATAATTGGCATATGCCCACTGCCAGACTGGTTCTTGTTTTCTCTGCTTTGTAATATTTATAATCCCATAAAAGAGCTCAACATCTCTTCTTCACTGAGGGTATTTCCTGCAAATACCAGATGCTTGAACTTTGTTTTAAGCAGAGGGTCTCTTAACATTAAGCTTGTGTATTATGATGCCTTTTGGTTCCCTTGGAAACACTTGCTTTTGTTCTAGCTTATGGATCACAAGGTAGAGAACACAGCTAAAATGAGCAGGCCTGACTGGGGGAATGATGGCAGATCCAGGCAATGTTGACAGGTGTCCGTGGAGACGGTGGACCCTAAGGGCAACAGTTCCTCACTGAGCTGGGGGTGTTTCATGTTGGGGCAAACATGCTGGTGTGCGCCCTGGGCAACATGGATTGGTGTGGAGGATGTGACAGATGGCATTAGGGAGCATCAGAGAGAGCTCTGCTCCTCTGTGTATGTCAGGTTGGTTCAAAGCCTTCTCAGCATGGATGTAAAGTGTTAACATTCATAGTAATTACCAGGGATACCAGGAACAGTGCAAACTACAATCATTTGTCTATTACAGTGATATGAGACAGTGTATAATAGGTTGTATTTCAGAAGGATTTGTTTTTTAGAAATGTAAAATAAAATTCCGATCAAAGGTGATACACTACAGCTTTGTAGAAAATGCACTTAACCAGGTCAGGCTACTTGCTTACGGTACCAGATTAATGAAGGGGTTCTTTTCAGTTTCTTTCTTTCTTTCTTCCTTCCTTCCTTCCTTCCTTCCTTCCTTCCTTCCTTCCTTCTTTCCTTCCTTTCTTTTTAAATTTAAACACATACCAATCCAAGTTCCTACTCCCTCTTCTCCTCCCATTCCCTTCATATACCTTCCCACCCTACCCCCATCCAATCCTTAGAGAGGGTAGGGCACATTGCTTTTGGGGAAAGTCAAAGGCCCTCCCTACTATATCTAGGCTGAGCAAGGTATCCAAAAAGAATAGATTCCCAAAACGCCAGTGCATGCAGTAGGGATAGGTGCCACTGGCAGTGGCCCCTCAGTCTGCCCCAGCCATGTAACTGTCAACCACATTCAGAGGGATTAGTTTGGTTCTATGCTTGTTCCTTCCCAGTCTGGCAGGAGTTGGTGAACTCCCATTAGCTCAGGTAGAGTGTTTCACTGGGTGTACCCATCATGGTCTTTACCTCTTGGCTCATTTTCTCATTCTTCCCACTCTTCAACTGGACTTTGGGAGCTCAGTCCAGTGCTCTGATGCGGGTCTCTGCCTCTGTTTCCATCAGGTGCTGGATGAAGGTTATATGGTGATATTTAAGATATTCATCAGTCTGACTACAGGGCAAATCAAGGTTGGGCCCCCTCTCATGTATTCCTTAGGGTCTTAGCTGGGGTCATCCTTGTGGATTCCTGGAAAACTTTTCTAGAGCCAGGTTTCTTGCTAACCCTGTAATGACTCCGTCAATCAAGATAGCTCTTTTCTTGTTCTCATCTCTGTCCTTCCTCCTTCTCTATCCCATTCCCTCAAGTTCTCCTCACCCCTCTCCTTCTCCCCTCCTCTTCCCCTTTCACCCTCCTTTCTCCCCCCACCCCCATGCTCCCAATTTTGTCAGGCGATCTTGTCTGTTTCCACTTTCCAGGTCGATCTATATATGTTTTTCTTAGGGTTCATCTTATTACTTAGCTTCTCTAGAATCATGAACTGTAGGCTTAAAACCCTTTGTTTATAGCTAGTATCCACTTATGAATGAGTACATACCATGTTCATCTTTTTGTATCTGGGTTACCTCACTCAGGATAGTGTTTTCTAATTCCATCCATTTGCATGTAAAATTCAAGATGTCATTTTTTTTCTGCTGAGTAGAACTCTAATGTATAAATGTACCACATTTTCTTTATCCATTCTTTGGTTGAGGGGCATCTAGGTTGTTTCTAGGATCTGGCTATTACAAATAATGCTGCTATGAACATAGTTGAACAATGCCTTTGTAGTATGATTGAGCATCTCTTGGGTATATGCCCAAGAGTGGTATTGAGCATCTCTTGGGTATATGCCCAAGAGTGGTATTGCTGGATCCTGAGGTAGGTTGATACCCAATTTTCTGAGAAACTGCCATACTGATTTCCAAAGTGATTGTACAAGTTTTCATTCCCATGAGCAATGGATGAGTGTTCCCCTTACTCCACATCCACTCCAGCATAAGCTATCATTGGTGTTTTTGATCTTAGCCATTCTGACAGGTATAAGATGGTATCTCAGAGTTGTTTTGATTTGCATTTACCTGATGTCGAAGGATACAGCCAACATCAAGTTAAATGGACAGAAACTCAAAGAGATTCCAGTAAAATCAGGAACAAAACAAGCTGTCCACTCTTTCCATATCTCTTCTTCATAGTTCTTGAAGTTTTGGCTATAGCAATAAGACAACATAATGAGATCAAGGAGATTCACATTGGAAAGGAAGAAGTCAAATTTTCATTATTTGCAGATGATATGGTAGTATATATAAGTGACCCCCAAATCTCTACCAGAGAACCCCAACAGCTGATAAATACTTTTCGTGATGTGGCAGGATGTAAGATCACCTTTAAAAAAATCAGTATCCCTTCTATACACAAATGGTAAAGAAGCTGAGAGGGAAATCAGAGAAACATCACCTTTCACAATATCCACAAATAACATAAAATATCTTGAGGTAACACTATTCAAAGAAGTGAAAGACCTATTTGACAAAAATTTTAAGTCTTTGAAGAAAGAAACTGAAGAAGATACCAGAAAATGGAACGATATCCCATGTTCTTGGATAGGTAGGATCAACATAGTAAAAATGGCAATCTTGCCAATATTAATCTATAGATTCAATGCATTCCCCATCAAAATCCCAACACAATTCTTCACAGACCTTGAAAGAACAATAATCAACTTCATATGGAAAAACCAAAAAAACCCAGGATAGCCAAAACAATCCTGTACAGTAAAGGAACTTCTGGAGGCATCACCATCCCTGACATCCAAGCTCTATTACATAGCTACAGTATTGGAAACAGCTTGGTACTGGCATAAAAACAGAGAGGTTGACCAATGGAATCAGATTGAAGACCCGGATATTAATCCATGCACCTATGAACACCTGATTTTTTTTTACAAAGAAACTAAAATTATACAATGGAAAAAAAAGTATCTTCAACAAATGATGTTGGCATAGCTGGATGTCAACATGTAGAAGAATGAAAATGGATCCATATCTAGCCCCATGTGCAAAACTCAAGTCCAGATGGATTTAAAACCTCTATATAAATCCAACTACACTGAACCTGATAGAAGAGAAAGTGGGAAGTAGCCTTCAATGCATGGGCACAGGAGACCACTTCTTAAATATAACCCCAGAAGCACAGACACTGAGAACAACAATAAATAAATGGGACCTCCTAAATTAAGAAGCTTCTGTAAAGCAAAAGACACAGTCAATGAGACAAAAAGTCAGCCTACTGAATGGGAAAAGATTTTCACCAACCCCACATCAGACAAAGGACTTATCTATGCAATATATAAAAAAAACTCAAGAAATTAGACATCAAAATTCTAAATAACCCAATAAAAAAAATGGAATACAAAACTAAACAGAAATCTCAACAGAAGAATCTCAAATGGCCAAAAGATACTTAAAGAAATGTTCACCATCCTTAGCCATTAGGGAAATGTTTTCAGTTTCTAAAATGGCCAAAAAGTAGAAATCAAAAAGAAAAGCAGTGAATGTTCTTGGTGTAGCTTTGCAGGGAAGAGTCACATGGTTTCTTTTGAGTAGAGGTCTCCATGTTGCAAGAGTTCACTATAGCATCTGTGTAACAAAACCCCCTCACTGTACACTTTGTGGTAATTAAGCAACCATTTCTTTATCCTGATTGAATTTAAGGCTTTTGAGTGTCAAGGCTATCTCTTTCTTGCTTTCAGTGACAGCAGCAACATCTAAGATAGTGCCTAGCACATAGAAGATGCTCAGTAATTTTCTGTGGCGTGAATGGTGGGTGGATGGATGCATCTAAATATGGAGCAGCTTCATTGTCTTCACCTTGCCTGGATGAAGATAGCATCCAAGAGAGGAAGAACTTAAAGCTTGCTTATGTCTATGCATGGAGATGTCAGTCATTGTCTTTCCAGTAACAGTCATAGCAATGAAAATAACCCCTGTGTTTAATAATCTCATCATATTGTTGGAGGAAGGGCCGCTTGTTGGTTCCTGGCCGCTTAACCCCAAAATAATCACACAGAAACTGTATTAATTAAATCACTGCTTGGCCCGTTAGTTCTAGCTTCTTATTGGCTTACTCTTACATATGAATTTAACCCATTTCTATTAATCTGTGTATTGCCACGTGGCTGTGGCTTACTGGCCTAAGTTCCAGTGCTTGTCTCTGGTGGGGCTACATGGCATCTCTCTGACTCTGCCTTTCTTTCTCCCAGCATTCAGTTTAGTTTTTCCTACCTGCCTAAGTTTTGCCCTGCTTAGTTAGGTCCAGAGCAGTTTTTTTTTATTCATTAATGGTAATCACAGCCTACAGAGGGAAATCCCACATCATCATATGACTGTGATGTGCCTTGTAGTGTTAGCCTTTGATATCAAGTTTAACAGTTCTGTGCTCTTCTGCAAGAGAGTGGTTTCCCCATCACTGTGAGTTTAAAACAAAAGACACTTTTGAAGCACAGATTGTTTCAGTAGCATGAGGGGTTGAAAAGTTTAGTGGAGTTAAGTTGGGTGACTCCAGGATTCTGTGGTTTAGATCTGCATTTAACAATCTGTCTTTGGCGTATTAGAGTCTAGTCAGCCCCAAGTTCTAGTGTTCTTCACTTCCTGACATGTGACTTCTTTGTTTTATTCTGTGGCTTCTCATAAGATAGAGTTGGTTTTCTCAGTGTGCTGGTCTTTGAGTGAACAGCCCCTTTCCTCCCTTCTTGGTTTGTTTTTAAGTGAGCGTCCTGATGGTGCAAGTTGTTAGTTCCTTGCTTCATTGCTGTTAGGACCCAAAGATTTGACCTGTTCTTAAATAGATTTTAAATTTTTAATAAGGCCATGCCAACTTGTTTTCTGTTATGATTGCTACTCATCTTATCTATACTAACAGCTATCTATTCTCTAAGAATGTAACAAACATTTCATTTAATCGTGTAATCTTAGTCCTATTAAACATACTATTTGTTTTGTCCTATTTTATAAATGAGAAAGCCAGGGCTTGGGGAGGGTCAGTAACCTTCTCAAGGCCATCCAAGTAGTTAGTTTCAAATTAAACTTACTTTGTGATCAGTTTAAAAATGCAGAGATCAATCTGGAGAGTGGTGGCACTTACCTTTAATCCTAGTACTCCTAGGAAGCAGAGACAAGCTTTAAAACGTGACATCACCAAATAGTGGGGGAGATTCAGAGAAATGAGGTGGTAATACATTGTTGTTGAGAATATAATAGGTGGAAAACACCATAGAACATGCTTTGAAATTTTCTTGTTAAATTATTAAAATATTCAGAACATCAACTGCAGTTTTGGGTTTTTTTTTTGTTTGTTTGTTTGTTTTTTGTTTGTTTGCCCCCCTCCCCAGACAGGGTTTCTCTGTGTAACAGTCCTAGCTGTCCTGGAACTAGCTCTTGTAGACCAAGCTGGCTTCGAACTCACAGAGATCCACCTGCCTCTGCCTCCCAAGTGCTGGGATTAAAGTCATGCACCACCATTGCCTGGCCCAACTGCATTTCTATGTTTGATAAGATCGCATTGTTCAATGCTGATTTATTATATTTTTCCTTGCATCTGTTTCTCTCTGTCTTCCATCCTCCAAGATGATGTTTCTGGGAGTGATAATCACCTGGCGACAGGAATACCACCGAAGATGCTCGCCTTCCCTCCCAGTTAGGGAAGGGCCTTGGGACTCCCATGCAGTATGGGACAGGGGAGTAATTGGTTTTCCTTTCTTTCGTGTTCCAAGCAGATGGAGCCCCAGCGATGTGGCAGGGAAAGGACCACATGACCTCTGAATATGCTTTTGTGGAGAACAAATGCAGCAAAGAAGGGTCTTTTGAGTAGTTAAGCAAGCTTCCTCCTTAGGGGCAACAGGAACAACAGTGAATTTAGGTGTTCAGCCAGACAGCATGGGTTGCTATGTAGACTTGTGGGTCTGGAACCAAAGAATGACCACTCAGAATGCAAGGAGGCTGACAGAGAAAATACTTAGAGCTTAAGTCCTATTTTGAAATCAGCTCTAGATCCCTAGGTTAGCAAGTGTGGTCATAATAGAATAAGGAAAATAGTCAGAACCCAACTTAAAACCAAATGCAAGGCATACTGGTCCCCACAGAGTGCCTCAGTAGTGGTGAAGGATTACACTACTTCACATTTCAGAAACCACTGCTGGAGGGTCCAGACACAAGACATCTTTAAAGTTTCCCCAAACCACTTTGCTGATGGGCTTAAAGGCTCACTCAAACTGTCAGAGGCACAGACATAGAAATTCGGGCTACGTCTCTACTCATCTCTCCCAAGTAAATGTGTTTCTACAGCATACCTTTTCCTGAGAGTGGCTGTGATCAGCTTTCTTTGTCCCCCAAGGCATTGAGATGTTAATCTTAATTCTTATTTCCAGTGTCCTCTGGCTGGGTTGTAGGATACAATATCAATATATAAAAATCAATTGCATTACTATCTACTAGCAGTGAACAATCACACACTGAAATAAAAATGCATTTTACAATAGCATCAAGACTATGAGATACTTAGTGATAAATCTAATAAAAGATTGCAGCTGGAGTTTGTATCTTAGCAGGAGAATCCTGCTTAGCTTCCTAAGGCTCTGCTTTCAGTCCCTGGCAATGTAGAACCGCAACAACAGAACCATAAAATATTTACTTTTTGGAGAAGTTAGAGAAAATCTAAATAAATGGGAAGCTACATTGTGTGCATAGTTAGAAGACACACTATTGTTATGATGCCTGTCTTTCCCCGAGTGGATAATACAGAACCAGCATATCCCAGGAGGTTCTGATATTGGCCTTTTAGAAATGGAGAGAACCCAGAATACCCAAAACAGTTTTGGAGAGGCTAGCTAAGGCTGACGGAGGATTAAGTCTGATTTGAAGGCGTCTGAAGCAGTAGCAATCAAAGGAACTTGCTACTGACAAATAGGTCAGTGGACCAGGAGAGAGAACCAGAAATAGACCTGCAACTTTAGAAACAGACTTCAGACAAAGATGCAAAGACAGCTTGGAGAAAGGTTTACTTAACAAATGATGGAATGTTTCCTTATAAAACTTTTAAAAATTGAGCATGAAATGGATCAAAGACATGATTATAACACTTATAACTATAACTCATAGAGGACAGAACATGTTTTGCTGGATTGGACAAAGACTTGTTTGGTATAATCTAAGTGTACAATCCATTAAAGAAACAAGTCAATATATCAAACATCACCAAAAACATTCAGTTAAGAATGCAAACATAAGCCACAGATTGGGGGGGGGGAAGTGAAACTCATATGCCTGATTTGCAATTCAGAATATATAAATTACTCTCAAATTTTGTGAAGAAAACAATCCACTAAAATGGGCAAATGATTTGAATAGATACATCACTAAGGAAGAAATATGGGTGTTAAATAAGCACATGAAAAGATGCTGAATAGGGTTTGTCATTAGTGGAATGCAAATTAAAACTCCAATGAAACCACACAATAGACATATTAGAGAGACTGCAATTAAAACAACCCTACTAAACGTTGACAGTTCTATAGAAGAAAAAGAGCTTCCTATTATGTACTGTTCATAGGAATGTAAAGTATCGCGTCCATTTTGGAAAATAGTTTAGCAGTATGCTGCGAAAGGGAACGTGTGCCTGTCACATGATCTACATCCCCCGTTTCTAGGTATGGACCCCAGAGGGAAGGAAGCTTGTCTGCATGGAAACTTAAATATGAATTCTTATATCAGTGCCCTTGATAATAGCTGCAAACCTCAATCAACCCCACTGTCCATCAACAGTTGAAAAGATAAATTCACGGCAGTAAACCCACACCCACGCTGAAAGTCCAGCAATAAACTGTAATGAGCTATTGATTTCAAGCAACAATGTGGGTGAATCTCAAAATAATTGTGAAAAACTATGAAGACTACATACTGTATGACTTCATGCTCCCAGAAATGACGGTGTCCTATGGTATTAGAAAGGAAGTCAGTGGCTTGTGTGGGAATGGGGATGGACAGAGAGAGGCGTGGGTATTAAGTGGAGATGGCAACTTTGAGTAATAGCTATGTTCATTCTCTTGATTGTTATGATGGTTTCACAGGTAAATGCACATGGGAAGATTTAGAAAAACTATACTTTAAAGTGTGAGTTTTACTGTATTTGAATTATTTTCCAAAAAGCTGTTAAAATTGGTAGTGTCAAACACCGTGACAGCCAGGAGACAACAGGTGCTCCAGGACTTTGCCTAGGTGCTCCACCTTACAAGGGCTTTGAGTCTGATTTTTTAGTGGAAACGGCTGTAGCTCAGCTGAGAGAGTTGAATGGGCATTATTAAAACTGCTACACAGAGAAAATGTTCTGGGGTCAGCAGCCGTGAGTAAAGACTGAGGCATATGAGGGAGCATGGCAAACATGTGAGTGTTCCCCGGGAAGGCAGTATTCTTCAGCCGTGGAGGTGGGGAAGCCAGAGAAGGAGAGAGTCCAGACTACACAGTTCCTCTTGTCTCCCTGTAGTGTGAGGATAGTAGCTCACAGCAATTGGAGAGCTGCTGAGAGTGTTTAATCGGAAAAGTGTCGGGCCATACTTATGTCCAGGGAAGATTATTCTCACACCAGAATGAATGTTCATGAAGATTAAAGAAACACGGGGTTTTAATTAAGAATATTTTCCATTCATAAAGATTTTATTTGAATATTTCTTGTGTAATTGTTTCGTTTGACTAGACGCCAAAGAAAATCGTATGTAAAATTATGCACCGAATACCAGACACACAGCAGCATGCATGTGGATCTGCAGCCTTGTTCTCCCAGCTCCTCTGACCTCAGTGACACGGACGCCACATTTGTCTGTCCTACTTCAGTAGCCTTCTGACAAAAGTTTCCAGACCAGAGATTTTCCCTAATTCTGAATTATAAAGATGCCCTGCACAGAATTCCATCCGAACGGAGTTCAGAATCATGGTTGGCAGCCTGGAAGTTGGGAAACTATCTCAATGTGTTTGGATTCCAGCGCTGCAAGCATTAAACACAGGCTCCTCTCTCCCTAGGGTGCGGCAGGAAGTGCCCCGTAGTGTTGGAAGCCGGCCTTGCAAGGGCAGCATTTCATCCCTCAGCTTGGAGGATGCAGTTTGGGTACCATTAAGGGATGCTTGAATTACAGTGCAGGTATGACCACTGAAGAATGGACCACTGTGATGGTCACATCTGTCTGTCTCCACCCTGAATGCTTTACCGCCTACTAATCTTTGGATACTAAGTCTGCACTGTGCTAAATTTTATTTCTTTCCAAGATATAAAGCTTCCTGTTTTTGTCTCTCTTGGGTATGGGCTTTTAGCCATGTGTGTTGGAAAAAGTGTCTGCAGGGGATACCTCTCTGTGCATCTGGGAGAAGCATTAATGCTTCTTAAAGTTTATAACTTTTTAATTAGTATAATTTAAAATGCAGATCCAGCATTTGGGTGTTTTGTGAGTTCTGAACATAATGATGAGCATTTGTTTTACAGTGTAATAGAATCACTGAGATATATATCCTATGATTTGAATATTCATTATATTATACATTGAGAAAGTTAAGATCACATATATCAAAGAGTATTGAATTTGTAAACTCTGAAGCAACAAACAACAACAGAAAAACATGAAATGGTGAACTATCAGTGAGAATGTCTTCATACCATGTATTTGCTGTGATGATGAAATATACTCAACCACCTAAATCCACAGAGAACCGAAGTGGTTCTCAGCATTATTTTTATTGTTATTTTCACTTAGGAAAATGACATCATCAGTTCCATTCTCAGAGATCAGTGGTTAGTGTAAGTTTAAATTAAGTCACACCTACTAATTGCCAGTTGAGGAGCAGGCCATGTTCCCTCCTGGGAAGCAGCTGAGACTCTGCTCCTGTTGTGTTGACATGGGCCTTGCCGTCGTCATGAAGTCCAATGTCTCCGTGGTTCCTTCCTCCAAGGTGAGCGCCAGCAAGGGCCTCAGAAGGCACCTGTGTGCACATATTTAAAGAACAATGTTGTGTTTATCCCAAGAGTGTGTAAAAGAACCGTTTCAGACGCTCAGTCTTTTCTTGCACAGGAATTAATGTGGTTATAAAGCCATGGGATGTGGGACTGTTCTAGTTACTCACTGGAAATAAATGAGGCTGGATTGGTTAACTTCCTTGTCCTCATCAACATCAAGTGTTTTCGTAGAGATAGTAAACCAGACTGACTCTATTTCATGTATGCCAAATATTCAGTAAGATTTTAATTCAAGAAAGGCAAAGAAGTTCTTGGTAACTTGTTGGGATACCATTATAATAACTACCATTGCAATGAAAATACCCAATAATTACAAAGTGCTGTATACCAGGCACTTTCACGTGTGCTTTACATATGGTTACTAATGTGAACCATATGTAATAATACCTCATAATACCCCTGGGAGTGGATTCTCATATTTTCCTGATGATATGTGTCTGAATTATCCCCTCTAATAAAGTAAGTGGCAGAGCTTGGAAGTGGAAGAGTAAAATTCAAACCCAGGCAGTCTGCTGTTCAGTGTCAGTGTCCTGAAGCCGTCTGTTGATTGCCTCTTAGCAGCAGACTCTTTTAAAGGGACAACATTAAAGACACTATACATATAAATGACACCAGCAGCTAGGACAGAGGTACTGCTATGGAACTTGAGTCTTCACTATATAAAACCCTACCCTGAGTACTTTGCAGACATTGGGTAGTGCTCTCTGTGTGCTGTTTAATCCTCAGTGTTTTGAGGAGTGAGCTGGTTGGCTTTTTTCCAACATATCACAAACCTAGACATGTGTGGGTAAGATTGACCTATAGGCAAGGCTGTGCAGTATTGTCTTGATTAATGGTTGATGTGGGAGGGCCCAGCTCATGGTGGCATGCTGCCACTCCTGGGCAGGTGGTCCAGGGTTATATAAGAAAGCAGGTCGAGCATCCATGTAGAGAAAGTCAGTAAACACTATTTCCTCATGGCTTCTGCTTTGAGTTCCTGCTTCCAGGTTCTTCCCTGGAGTTCCTGCCATGACGTCAGTGATGGAGTGTGGCCTGAGAGCTGTAATGTGAAAGAAACCCTTTCCTCCCAGGTTGCTTTTGGTCATGGTCTTTGATCATGACGGTATTTTACTTCACCACTTAGAGTTCATCATAGAGAGAGGTCAGGGAGATCATGAAGGAACAATGCTAACTGATTCGCTTTTCATGGCTTGCTCAGCCTACTTTATTTTTTTTAACTACAACTCAGGCTCTGCTTCTGAGGCCTGGGTCCACCCACATCTATCATTAAAAAAATGCACTGCAGGGCTGGAGAGATGGCTCAGCTATTAAAGGCTAGGCTCACAACCAAAAATGTAAAATGCTCTACAGACTTGCCTGCAGGCAATAATGGAGATATTTTCTTAGTTAAAGTTCTTCTCAGATAACTCTAGCTTGTGTCAAGTTGACAAAATACTAACCAGGACAAGGGGTATATTATCGTTCACATTGTATAGAGGAGAAAACAAGGTTTATAGTGCTGAGTTAGTAAATTTGATTTAGGACTCAAACCCAAGTCCTTGACAAAAATGTTTGTTTTAAACCCTATGGTAAAAAGTAATAAAAATAACTCAGGTCAGACTATTGTATGAGTAAGCTGCATTTTTAGAAAACATAAATAGCACAAGTTAGATTTGAACTTTATAAATATGCAAGTATTATATGCTTTAGTTCTATACACATAAATCATATATATGTGTATATATGCATATATATATATATCAGAATGCTGTGAATTCACAAATAGTGTTAATTTTCACATTTGAAAGTTTTGTAAGTGATGGTTGGCTGCATACTGCTTTCAATGGGGCCAGACTGCCAGGAGCAGGCAGCCTCTTGTGCCGTGGACTTCTTTAGCTGACTGCTGGAATCCGTGGCCTCTTCCTCAGAGAGAAGTGTATAAATGTACTGAATGCCAGGCCTGATAGGGATGCAGTTATAACAAAATACTTGTCAAAGTATTAAAACATATTTGGGTTCTAGCAACATATATTTTTTAATTATCATATGTTAGATCTTGTAGTGGCTATAATGGTGATGAACATAGAAAATACTTTGACACACTTGTCAGAATTGCAATGAGATACGAATGCATTCATGTCTTCTGTTGGTGACAAATATACATGGACTGTTAATACATCCATGGGTGCTTTTGTTGTCTGAATTCATAATTGAAATTCTAATCTTGTTAAATACGTCCATGAATTCTATCCATGGTTCTCCTTAAACTGCAAGGATGCTTGAAGGACCTCTGGATGTTGCTGCTGACTCTCACACACTGCAAGGGTCAGGCACACAGCTTCTTGTGCTCCTCACATCTGGATTTTCAAACAATTCATCTTGACATCTGAAAGGATCTGGAGTTGCCTAAGAGCCCTGTGTAGATCTTGATCTCAAGGGTTCTCTCTCCCCGGACTGAAGGTATAGAAATATTTTCTTCTCCGTGTGGCGTGGTGGTTGCTTGCCTTTCATGAACTATAAAGATGCAGATCTCACCCTTGAGTTTATGTTTCTGAGAAAAGGCAACAGGCCCAGAAACATACTCTCTGTCTCTCTTTTGAGACAGGGTTTCTCTGTGTTGCTTTGGAGCCAGTCCTGGAACTAGCTCTTGTAGACCAGGCTGGCCTCGAGCTCACAGAGATTCGCCTGCCTCTGCCTCCTGAGTGCTGGGATTAAAGGTGTGCGCCACCACCGCCAGGCCAGAAATATCCTCTTAAGAGTAAGAATAGCATACAGGTGACAGGGAGGCTTGCTGAGGGGAGCAGTAATGACAGTGGCAGTTTGGCAGAGATGTTTGTGATAAAAACAAATGATATATTAGAGGGGAATAGACTCATGGAGAATACCATTTTCCCCCTTCCTCCTTGTACATTCTAGTATCATATGCTACCTTAGCATGCTAGTTTATCTATTCAGAAGCATAATGGAGTATCTACTTTGTGCTAAAAATTAAGCTATCATTGGTATATCATTGGAATTTCAAATTCTTTGAAATTGTATGTGATGTGGTTTTTCAGAGGAGAGGCCTACGGTGTGTTGAGGTGATGATGTGGTTGCCAGGGGAAGAGGCTATCATTTGCATTATACCACCAGGTACCACTTCCTTCTGCGTCCATTTCCAGCTTTCCATCCTGGAGGGGCAGAAGACCCAGGACCTGAACAGTTTAGCTGCTCCAGTTCCAAGCAGCATCTGGGACACTGGCTTGGACTAACATGATATATAAAAATGGTAATTTATCAACAGAAATTTAATAAACTTGTTAAGGGTGGATTAACTGCATTCTGAAGTTTGGGTTGCTGTCTGGAAGCAAGAAAATGGATTTCTGGTTAACGGGTTTGGAGGCAGAGTTCTTTGTTCTTGACTGGCTTTTGAAGAATCGGTCATGAGCTAGGAGTCCCCTCAAAAGTTCTATGTACTCTCGTGGTTTTCTTTTGTGCTGTTGTATTTACTGTCACTCATTAATTTGCAATTTATTTAGTTTTTTTTTTGCATCTATTTTCCTTTTCGGAAACCTCTTGTCACATTGTCTCGCATCGTTATGATCTTTTGTATAGCATGAAATATCTTCTCTTGTGTTTGTGGCCGGACAACATTGTTATCCCTGCCTCCTGTTAGTGCGATTGGCTTAGAGCCACCCCTTTTACCATTAGAAACACTGCTGGAAATATTCACATATCTTCTGATCTCTAGTTGTCATTTTAAAATGCGTGCATGCATGCATGCATGCATGTGTATACACGTTTGTGCATGTGTGCGTGCATGTGTGTGTGCTCATGTGCATGTGTGCGCGTGACTGTGTGTGTGTGCTTATGGTAAGATTAAAGGGAAGGTCAAAAGAAAATAGGTATGCTCCTGCTTCTGTCATTTACCTCCGATGACTTTGATTTCTACGTGTTTTCTGTGACCCTCTACCCTCTGTAATTCTCGTTTTATGTCTTTATCATCTCGTATCTTGCTGTCCATGTTTACTGTTATCTTGTAAGCACTTCCCATGCTGGTGTTTTTTCTTGCTGTCTTTCATGGGGACAGACTGGTCCTGGCTGGCTCTGTCGCCAGCAGCTGTGGTCCGTTCCTCTGCTGCTTGCCTCCCAGTGCCTCGCTGTGTCGGGTGCTGTTCTACCTGTCCTCATAGCACAGCATCTCTCTTGAGAAGCTTCATTCCCTTTGCTTTCGGAAAACCCAACCGGACTCTGCAGGCCCCCTGCCAGCCCCTCTGCGGGGCTCAAGTCCTGGTCACTCTACCGCTCCTAAGCAAATGTCGGTCATTTGTGAGTAAAGGTACAGGGAGTTCTCGCACCAGGAACTTTCTTCCCACCACAGTTCCTCTGCAGACACTGCCTTCTGGAGAAGCCTCGAGTAATCCATAACGCTAAGACACCTTGTAGCTATAATTTATATGTGCAGCCATTTACACAGAGTATTATTTAGGCAGTTCAGCACCAAGGAGAGTGGCTGTTTGCTTAAGCTGGGGTTCAAGGTCAGTGGAGGATTTACTGTTTAGGCCTCTGTGGTGCTGTTGGCAAGATGTAATTTTTCCATAATAGATGAAAAGCCAAACCCTGTATAAACACGCTTTAATAATGGTGAGAGTATTCACAGAGCTGCACACTGAGGAAATATTAAAGTTCACACTCCTGAAGCTTAGACCTAATTGAAGCAAAGTGTTCATATTTACCTTGGGGTTGTTTGTTTTAATATCAGTCCTTGGAGTGCTTCATCACATGCCACCCATCCCTCCACACACGACTGCTTAGCAGTCCATCCCAGCGTCCTGCCTGCTCTGTGTCTTTCTTCCAGGCCAGAGGACAGATTTACAGTTTCCTCTGTGTGCCTTGGAAATCCTCGGTGTGGTATCCTAGGCTCCTTACTTCTGTACATCTGAGCGCTGGATGGCACAGCTTCCTCATTAGCTATTGGTTCACTGGGGGGAAATGACTTTGGGGACTTATTAGGGTGAGCTGGACTCTCTTTGTCTATTTCTATAACGGGTTCTTAGAACCATGACAACAGTGCCCAGAACCTGTTTTCCGAGAAGGCCTGAAGTCTCAGGCTTTTACTGGAAGGGAACATTAGCTCATGCCCTTCCTCATGCCCCACAGACAGATTTTCACTGAGATGGGAACATGCTCGGCGAGAGAAAGGCGTGGAGAGTGCTTTGTGAAAAAACAAAACAAAACAAAAACCCTTATGCAGACCACAGATCGGAACTCCTTTCCTCCCTGCTGTGGTAGCCGCTGTCTGGCACCACCACCCTCAGCCAGGGGAGAGGATTACATCTCTTCAAGGGACACTAGAGCCGCTGGGGCTTTTCCCAGTGTCACTGGATGAGCTCCTTGAGTTGTGCCTTGACCATCTTCTCAAGGGTTTTAATAGAGCTTGAGGATTTATGCTTGAGAGCCCCCTGGGCCGGACCTATTAGAAAATGTAGCACAAAGCATACTTAGAGCTGATAAAAAGCACGGGTCTCCTGCCTCCATGGAGGATGTTCTAGTGGAGTATGATCACGGGCGCCTGCCTCCCCTCTGCCCTCGGGTTTCTTTCCACACCCGGGGTGAAACTTACTGTTCTACAGTAACTTGTTAGCTGTCAGTCCCTTTGATTCTAAGGAATAGTAATAGCATTTCAAGTGCATTCCTCAAGTGAGATTATCAAAGAAGCCTCCTGATTCCTTTTTCAGCTTTTCCTTCTTTCTCCCCAGCTATTTATCGTACAACAGCCCAAGAGATCTTGCTATAGGCTTCCCCAGACCGAAACTGCATTTGCTGACCTCAAAACCCCAGACATCAGCTTGAAATTCTTTCAGACGCACTGTGTCTGTTACTTTTCTGTTGCTGTGACCACACACCATGACCAAAGCATTTATAGAAGGAAGAGTTTATTTGGGGTTATAGTTCCAGAGAGGTAAGCATCTGCCATGGCATCAAGTGGCAGGTGTGGTGGCCGGTGTAGTGACAAGTGCGGTGGCCAGTGTGGTAGCAGGTGTGGTGGCAAGTGTGGTGGCCGGTGTGGTGACAAGTGTGGTGGCCGGGTATGGTGGCAGGTGCAGTGGCAGGTGCGGTGGCAGGTGCGGTGGCAGGTACAGAAGCTGGGAACTCTCACATCTTCAAATGTAAGCATGAAGCAAAGAGTGCAAATTGGAAATAGGTGAAGGCTTTTCATTCCCAGATCCTTCTTCCAGCAAGTTCTTACACCTAAATCTCCCCAAACAGCACCACCAACTGGGAAGCAAGTGTTCAAATGCCTGAGGCTATGGAGGACATTCTCATTCAAGCCACCATATGTGTCCACATCCAGTTGCTCCATCAGAACCAACCAGGTCAACCTGAGAAACATCTAGAATTTTAGCACTTCTCACTACTCCTCTGTCCTGAAGGAGCCCTGCTCTTATCACACCTCTTAGGGACTGATGGGTAATTGTGCAAACTTGACTAGGCTGTGGATGTCCTACTAACTGCCAAGATATTTACCAGTAAGAATTGCTTCTGTCTGCTTTATCATCTCCTATCCTGGACACGGAGACTTGATGCACTGTTTGTTTTGTCCCCAGGCCTCTGGGTTTTACCTGGGTCTGTATCACAGGTTGGTTTTGGTCACCAGCTTACCTAGAATGTTACTGTGTTCTCCTCCCACGAAGGAAAGGAGTTTTGTCTGTTGCTGATCTTTACATATCCCCAGTGCCCTGAAGAATTCTGACAAAGAGCAGACACACAGAGAGCATTTGTTGAATGAATAGCTCCTGTAAGATGGCAGCAGGCAGCTGGTGGCAGTTAATCTACTTAGTGGGAACTAAGGAAACTATAACAGAAGTGGTAGATAATATAGAGTTTGGTTTTTTTTTTTAAGAAAATGTATCTTTCTTTGTAGGTTGATGAGCATGATCCATAAAGGGGCAACCCTGTTTAACCATGGAGATGAAAAGTGGGGACCCTGGGGTTCAGATGGAAGAGGAGCAGGAGAACTGTGTAAGCAGGGGAGGGCAGGATTTAAGACAGTGACATTTTATAGTTTTAATCGAAGCAAGTGTTAAGCTAAGTTTCCTATCAGCAGTTCTACTATGAATATATTAGTTTCAGAGCATTTGAGATGAAATATCACCCACATATGCTTGCTGTAATGAGCTATCCCAGGAAGGAATGTGCACACGGAACCCAGGAAAGATGAACTACCATCCTGCTGTAATGAGCTATCCCAGGAAGGAAGGTGCACACGGAACCCAGGAAGGAATGTGCACGTGGAACCCAGGAAAGATGAACTACCATCCTGCTATAATGAGCTATCCCAGGAAGGAAGGTGCACACGGAACCCAGGAAAGATGAACTACCATCCTGCTGTAATGAGCTATCCCAGGAAGGAAGGTGCACATGGAACCCAGGAAGGAAAGTGAACGTGGAACCCAGGAAAGATGAACTACCATCCTGCTATAATGAGCTATCCAGGAAGGGATGTGCACATGGAACCCAGAAAAGATGAACTACCATCTTGCTATCTCTTTTCAGCATTAGCTTCCTTCATCCACCCCCTAAAACATCTCTACTATACAATTCAAAAGCTATTGGTGGTAAACCCTTCTGTCTGAAAAGAGGTTAATAAAAGTGTTGTTGCTATTCAAATACATATGAGATGTGGGATATGCCATAGAGAGGACGCAGCTTTACCTACTAGTCTTTATAGTCGGTTGGCAACCATCTCCACTGTTAGGCTGTAAAGTATGAAAGAAAGGCAGTTTACCTTAGAAGAGATACTTTTAGAATGTGATATTTTTCTTCATAAAATGTTAAAGAGACTTTCTATAAATTATTACATGGACTATATAATTGGCTATACAACTGCCTGCCATTATGTTGTAAAAAACTGATTAAAGACTTTACATATAAATTACTAAGCCTGAATTTAGAAAATTATTTCTTCTAGATGGTATCATATACTGTGTACTCTTGGGGCCTGGGTAAAAGGACTTTTCATAAGAAATTGTGTGACATTTTTAATGCTTTATGATTATATTTGGGAAATGACATCTTTAAAATAGCATTTTCCCTAGCTATTTCTCTTAAAATACATAGTTTTTAAAGAAACTTATGATGATGAGTTTAGGTCTAAATTAAAGTTAAAATTCTTCAGAAAGAACAGAACAGTGGTTTAAAAGTGTAGCCCCCATTTTCTTTCTGCACTGATTTATGTGAAGCCAAATCCCTGGTCTGTGTGTGGGATGTGGGAAAAAATAAGAACCAGGCCTCACATCTACCTGTGTTTGTTGTGTAAGGTCCATTGTGTGTTCACTGGGCCTGGAAAATTAGATATATGAGAATTTAAAATAATAAAGGTCAAATAGATTTAAGGCATTGACCAATTATGATTTTTGTGATGAAATGTATATTTATTCAGATGGCTCTTTCTAGAAGGTATGCATTGTATGTAACTTGTGCCAGTGAGTGGTGTCCTTGGCCAGAGAGCTTGGTCCTGAAGAAGTCGCCTTATCTATTTGGAATAGTTCCGCAAAGGGCTCCATCACTAGTCTCAGGTCCTTGCTCTTAATGTTTGAGATGTGTGAACCTCCATTAACATTCAGAGCCATGGGGCCCAGGAGTGGCTGATAGTTCCATTATCATCCTGGAAAGAGCAAATGTGAAGGACCTTGGAAAGCAGAAACACCAATTTAAGTTATTATTCCAAAGTTGGTCCCTGATGCTGAGGTGTCTCGACTTTATTACACACATCGTTGCCTTGATATTGGAAAGCACAGATGCAATAGGAAATGCATTTACTGGTCAGTGATTTTGTGTGTGTGTGTGCACGCACGTACACGCACATGCGTATGTAAAACTGGCTTCCACTAGAGGTCTGCGTTGTGGATTAGACCTGAATTTAGGAATATACCTGTATACCTTCTGATTTATCCAAGTTCAGATTGGCTGTAAGGCTAGCCAAAGTGGTGTTTCAGGAGTGAGGTGGGGGAGGAAGTTAGCAACCCAGTTTCGTCTCATCTCATCTTTAACCTGGTATCTTTGTTGTCATTTCTAACAAAGACTGAATATTACAATGTTCACTTCCATGGAAGCTGGCACAGTGGAGTTCAGGTGTGACTGTGATCAAGTGCATTATGTACATGTACGAGATTCTTAAGGAATAAATAAAAATGTTTTAGAAGTGTTAATTTAAATGGGATAAAGTCTTTTCCCTGATACTCTGTGCACTTGAGTTTGTCCATGACTGTTTGAACAGGAACTTATTTTATGAAGATTTTTCCCCCCCAGAAAGCTTGCTTGTCTGCTTTGTTTCTGCAGCCACACTGAAAGGGAACTTTTCTTATTTCTGGTCAAGTTAGGGCATGTCTATCATAGTATTTCTGGAAATTAAGAAATTTTTTCAACCAGTGAATTGTTTAGGCTCATATCTTTCTAAGTTTAGAAAAATAATTTTCAGTACCAGCACACTAGACACATATCCTGTTGCATTGCCTTTTTCGAGGGACTATGTGAGGTTCCGTGCCTCTTATGCTGACGATTTTTGATAATTTTCTTTGCCATAATGTGGGAAAATATAAAATTTTCTACAGTAAAGCTCTTCGTGTCTTGTAGCCCGCATTAATAATTAAAAGATCAATAAATGCACTATAGCAAAAGTTTCTCCCCAAGTATAAATGTGTGTGGTTGAATCAATAAGGTACATTAAATGCTGCTCCCTGCAACCAAGCTGACTGAGAGCACGCAGAATGGGTTTTTAAAAAGTCAATAAAAGGAGGGAAATGTAAGGCAGGGTTGGTCCTGAAGATGGGTTTTGATGATTGTCCTCTACTGCTAACTTCCCTTTTGTAATGATGCACTTTTACGGGAAGTGGGAGAGTGTAGGTCCTTCCCAATGCTGTGCGGTGCTCACGGCTAAATGGATGGGCTGCACTTCTAAGCCTTAACCTTCAATGACCTTCTGGTATGATTCTCTCTCTCTCTCTCTCTCTCTCTCTGTCTCTCTCTCTCTCTGTCTCTCTCTCTCTCTCTCTGTCTCTCTCTCTCTCTCTCTCTCTCTCTCATGTGCTTCTGTATCTCTCTGTCTACAAGATTCCAAGTTGTGACATTGGCCTTTAGAAGCTCCTCTACTAGACTTTTACCTTAAGTCTCACACTTTCTGATGCTATAAATGTTGGATTTTTTGGTAACTTTTTACATCTGTTTTATATGTTTGTTTGCATGTGTTCATACGTATGTGCCATGGCAGGCTTTTAGAGGTCAAAGTAAGACTTCTGTCTGTTCTCTCCTTCCACCATCTGGGTCTCCAGGATTGAACCTGGGCCAGACTCAGTCACAAGCACTGTTAGTCACTGAACAATGTTCTTTGTCCATATTGAGTATTTTGGCTTATCGTTTAGGAATACATTCTCCATTTTACATTCAAATGATCAGTTTCTTCCCTCCCATCCTCTTCCTTCCTTCCTTCTCTTTTTTCCTCCTTTCCTAAAACAATCTGGCTTTCGCTGGGCTTGTTATAATCAAGTACCACCATCCCCTCATAGTGAATTGTGAATTGTGGTTTGGAGAAAGCCTGCCCAGGTCATGGTTGGCATTGGTGTCTCACAGATGCATCTTCAGCATAATTTGCTCGTCTGTAAAAATAAGCTCCAGAGATCTCTAAAAATATGACTAATAACAAATTACCAGATACTGTTTTCTAGGGTATCCCTCCACCCCATTCTTGTGAATGTATCCCATGTATCTGTTCCAAACTATACAAACAAGAATCTCCTTCATGTTACATTTTTTAAAATATCTTTTCGCCTGTCTCCCCACCTGCTGCTGATTTCATTGAAGAACAGAGTTACCATCCTTACGCTCATACCTGCAGTGGTAAAAACAAGTTCCTGTGGGTTCTTTGGGTCTTAGTGTTCTAAAGCATGAAAAGTAAGAGTGGATGCTGACCATGGGTGATTTTGGATTGGGCTCATTGCTTCCTGCATGGTTCCCTTAGGAGGGAAGGCAGGGCGGCTCCTAAATCCCAGTTGATGCCTCAGGTTTAAAAGAGTTGAATTGCATTAGAATGTTTTGTTTCTCATTTGATGGTGGATAAAAACGTCTAATATGGTGGCGGCTCATACCTTCAATCCCAGCACTAAGGTAGCAGAGGCAGGCAGATCTCTGTGAGTTCGAGGCCAGCCTGGTGTACAGAGTGAGTTCCAGGACAGCCAGGGCTGTTAAACAGAGAAACCCTATCTTGAAAATCAATCAACCACCCAATCAACCAAAGAAGTGCCCTGGGGTTTTGGAGACTCAGGGTCTGAAATCAGGTGTTTGCAGGGCTGTGTTCCTCTTGTTGCCTGTAGGAAAGAATCCTTGCTCCTTTGTCTTCTCTTGGTTTGTTGAACACCATTGGCCATGCGGGCCTGTGCTCCAGCCCTTACGTCTCTGCCTCCATCCCCTGAAGACACTCTGTCTACTCTCTTTTCTCATAATGATATCAGTTATATTACATTAGGCTTTGCCTAATGACCTCATCTTAAAAGTCTGTTTTCAGATAGAGACAGATCCAAAGGTGCTGGGTGTCAGGACATCCACATATTTGGGGGTGGGGGGGGGTGGGGACACACAATTCAACTAATAAAAATCTCCGTCTTTTTGTTTTCCATGTTGAAGCTGTAGCAAGTCTTTGGGAAAGGGGGTCAGCTGGAGGATCAGCAATCCCAGCAGTATATTTGGAAAACAATTTGTCTGTACAAGATAAAAGGAGAAAGCTTTTTAAGAGAGTGCTTTGGGTGCACTGAAAAACTGGGTCTCCGTTTTCCTTTGGAGCATCCAGACAAAGTCAAGGCTAAATCACCACATCGGGTAGGGCTTACTCTAAAGCCTTTTGATGCTCCTGACATGTTTGTAAAGCCCAAGCTTCGTTTGTGCATAGAGGTTATTATCTTTTAGTTCTTTGTGTAGAAACTAACCGAGCTGATGGTGTCTTCCAATAGCACAGCCACTGTGCCTTTCACAAAGTGGTCGCCGTTAGGGCTCTGCACTGCTTTTGCTGCAGAAGGCATTTTATGTGCCATTTGTTGTCCTTTTGGTTATTGCTATTTTCCCATGTGGTCGGAACACAATTATTTGAAGGGTATGAAATCTTTATAGTTTTGTTCTGCAGTTCTATACTACTCAGACTTTGGTAGGGGTGGGTGTGAGAAGAGATGAACGTGTCTCTTCCAGTCATGAATTGAGCATACCAGGGTGTGGGGGGAACTAGTTAACAGCAAGACATAGCTTGGAACTAGCTCAGCAGACTCTTTTCTTCCTGTGACTGCACAATTAGGTATAATTTATGTCAGTGCTGTGAGCGGTGACTGTCTGCAGCGTGGACACAGACTTTGCCACATTTGTAGCAGTCTGATGGAGAACCTTTTTAGTCTTGCTTTCCTGGGGCAGGAGGGGAAGCAGAGAATATTCAGTGGTTGCTAAGAGCCAAAGCTCAGAGACTCATCATCAGGACCACTGCCTGGCATGTTTCACACTCTGAAAATTTCAGGTCTGTCCTACCAGTTCTTGGGATGCTCATTTGAGAACATCTTGCAGCTGGATTTCATGGGGAATGCATTTCAGGATCCTTTCACTTTAGTAGTAAGTATATTGCCTTCTTCTTCATGACAGCTTGTGTTATTGGTGCTTCAGTGTTGAAAATGATTTCAGTTTACATTAAAAAAAGACATTGTAGGTGGCTGGTTGGGTAGTCAGTTTTTCAATGCATATATTTTAATGACTTGGTAAAAAAATGAAGCTAATTGCATGAGAATTCAATTATAGAGGCTTAAACTGTTTATATGTCAATTTCAAATAGTAGTCGTTCGTGATAAGGGTTTGAGGTTACATACTTATGAATAAACCAAGTGTGAGATAACCGTAGATTCAGTGTCATTGTGTCCCTAGTCACAGGAAGTGTGGGAAGACAAGTGTCAGTCTTTGAGTAATAAACAGGTGTGCATCTCAGAGTTCACTTTGCCCATGTTGTGACTTTGGGCAGTTCTGTCTTTTGTCTGTGTGGCTGCATGAGACAACCTGAAAATGGGCATTTTGGAGTCGGCCCAGTAGATTCCAATGTAAGGGGTGGCAAGCAGACCTGGCAATGTTACAAGCTTTTAAAATTATCTTCACATTACAAATGGCGCCTGTAATGTTTGAAGTGAATTCTGATGCTGTTAATATTGATTTTAATTTTCTCTCCCCTTTCCTCCTCTGCTTGGGATCAAATGTTAATTAACTCTCACCTGTGAAACCTGTGTGACTCATGTTGCTTGTTTAATTTAGATTACAAACCCATGGGGCAAGCTTCTTTTCTTCCCCCTGCAGTACGAAGGACCCCAAAGGCAGGAAGGCTGATGTTCCTGTGTAGTTTATCAGTCGTGATGCTTTGCCAGGATGGTGTACCGATGGTGTTTACTCAGAAGTGAATGGTTCAGGCAGTTTGGTTTTGTTGTCAGACTGGAAAATATGCTGTTTTGCTTTAGGATGGTTATACAGTGAGTTTGTGAGGAACACTAAGGTAGACACTAAACTGAAGTGAAGTGTGAATGCATTTTGAATTACATTGGTGAATCTGAGCCAAAAGTAGTTCCACTTTCCATTTAAAGGTTTTTAAATCATTTTTCTATCTCCTTTCACTCCTGAATAGCTAAGTGTCCCCCTACATTATTCTCAAAGAAAGGGGCAAAAACAGGGGTGGTACCAAACCCAGAAAGGTTTGGCTAAAGAAAGGAGTTGTGATTAAGCAAACACAGATATTTCTGCTTAGAAATAGCTTCAGCAGAAACTTTTTTAAAAAAATTAAAAACTCAGTCATTTGGTATAGAAAGCTCAAAACATGGAACATGACCTAGAAGTAAGGCACATATTAAAATAATTCAGTCCAAAAAACACTCTATTTGAAATATCTCAGCAGAGAGAATCTATTTAAGACAGTCTTGGAAAGGCCAGCCAAATTAATGAAGTTGAAATTAGAGTAATTTGGAGTGTATAATAATTTGGTGTGATTATCCAGGGCCATTACCTAGAACTTGGCTGAGTTCCGTGGCATGGAGAGAAACCCGAAGAGAATGGGCTTGTCGTCCCCAATGACTCCTTCTATTCATCTAGGAAGCATATTGTGTGTCCATCACGTGTGTGATTAATGCACTATGCTAAGAAATGGGCAGACAGAGGTGAGTCATGTCCTGGAGGATGAGATACACCAGAAAGAAGAATCGGGAAGCTACATTGAAGAGCAACCACAGGTCCAGGTGGCAGAGGAGCACTGGCTGAGTAGTGGTACCTTGATGTGGCCAGGAGATTGGGAAAGCTTCTAAAGCAGGTATTTTTAAGTTGAATTCTATAGGATGATGGGAGAGCAAGAATAAAATCATCCAGTGACTGAAGAAAGAGCCTGAAGAATGTGCTAGACGATCGAGAGACGGCCCATGCTCATGGATTAGAAGAATCAATCATTGAGAATGACCCTTCCACCAAAAGCAATCTACAGATTTGATGCAATCCCAATACAAATTCCAAGGTCACTCTTTGAGGACCTTGAAAAAACAATCCAAAAATACATGTGGCTTGACTTTTATGTCTTTTTGTTTCTAAAGTTAGATTCTCAGTTTGAGAGGACACATTTGACATTGTCGTTTTGTTTAATTTACCTTAACATTAATTTTGAAAACTTGATTCTAGTTTGAATGAACTATTGGCTTTGTAGAAATGATGGGAAGACACATGATAGAAAATGCACAATGCTTCTTAAGTTTATCTTATTTGTTTCTTTTTGGTACAGAGAATCAGGACCTCATGCCTTCTAAGCATTTGCTCTACATCTATGTTACAACTTATAGCACCAAGATTCTTTGATTAAAGGTATTTTTAATGCCAATTTATTTTTAAGAAAAACATTTTCACAAATAGTTGTAAAGTAGGAGGGTTTGGTTAGTTACTATTAAAGTGTTCGAACATCTTTATTTTTGCCCATGATATAGAAGTTAAGTATTTCAAGTGCTAACTGTGTTTACATTAGGCATGCTTCTTAATAAATAATGCAAGGAAAATGTTAATCTAGACCTACTTAAATTCTCCAAAAACACCAAATTTTCAGAGTAGGAATCACTAGGTTTTCTATAATTTAATCAGAAGATTGGTATTTTAATCTGTATTAAATAATACATGTTCATATACATAGGTTTTCTTAGTATATATAATCATGTATGAATACATATTGAGTGAATATGATTTGGGTTATATGAATATAGAATATAGAACAGTAGATTTCTTGTTCTTAGTTTAACCACTTCTTGCTGAAAAGCCTCAGTAAGCAAAGCAGGCGACTTCTTTGGGGTTTAGTTTTCTCATGTAAATAATAATAAAAAAGGGACTGGACCGAGTCATATATTTTGTTGTTATTATTCTTTTTTAAATTGAGGCATGACACTCTTAGTGGAAGCTCACTGTGGTAACTCAGTACATGTAGATGAGGCGTAAGGGTCAGGGCAGGGTAAACAATCTTCCAGTTCCTTTAGCGTCAGTTATTTTCATGTCTTGTGAATTTTACCTTCTGGCCAGTTAGAAATGAGGTACCACCTCTCCTTAGTTAGGCGTGTTATCCAAAGACAAACTAAGAAATGCCAGTGAGGCTGCATGGACACTCTGTGTAGCATTACCAAGGACGCAGATTAGTCTAGCCATCCTTGAAAACAATGTGGAGATAGCCTCAGGCAGCTGAAAAGCAGGCTCCCCATGACCATGAAGTCTCACTACGGGGTATATATACAAAGAGCAAAGCTGTTATACCAAAGAGATAACCCAAACTCACGTTTACTTCACTATTAATCACAGTCGATAAAGTAGGGAATCAGACTGATGTCTATCCATGGATGCATGGTAGAATTACTTAAACAAATTAAGAATGAAAGCCCATCAGTTGCAGCAATACGGATAAAGGGGAGGTCAGTTATTTTCAGCATAATAAATCAAAGCAAGAAAAATAGTTCATGCTCTCAAACTCATCTGTGGAAACTAAAAAGTTTGTCTCATAGAACAGAATGGGATAGTGGTCATTAGATCCTGGTGGAGGCTGGTGGGACAGGAAGGGTTAAATAAGGGACATCAAAACAGAGAGGTGGAGAATCTCCTTCTGGCTCTGTAGCACAGTAGGAAAACTGTTGGTTGAAATAATCTTTGGTGTGGTATATTTGATCAAAAAAATGAGCCTGAGAGGGAACAGTCAGGAGTTTTGCCAGCTAAAGAAAGGGAAGAATCTTAGCTCCCCCTTCCCTTCCCATTCCCTCAAATTCTCACACAACTGTGTGTGTGTGTGTGTGTGTGTGTGTGTGTGTGTGTGTGTGAATGTGTTGGTTCTCAGGATCTGTCTACCTTGGTTTCTGTACAGAGTCTCACTGGGGCTTGGTAATCAGGATAGACTTACTGGCGGGCCAATAAACCAAAGGATCTTCCTGTTTCTGCCTCCCTGCAACTCCAGGAAGGAAATGACTGCTGATGTCATATCACACTGTCCCAAGCACCTGAGTAGGTGTCTGTGTGTCATGTGAGGGTCTGGTTCTCCAGAGGCCAGAAGAGGGCATTGCATCCCCAGGAACTGAACTGCCACGGGGGTGCTGGGAATCAAACCCTGGTCTTCGGGAATAGCAGAGTGCTCGTCACTGCCTAGCCATCTCTCCAACCCCTCACTGAATCTCTAATGGCACTATGGTACTGCATACCTTGCATTTACCCGTTGACGCAGAGAGACTGCTGCTTCTCTGCCTTTGGGCTAAGATCAAGTCTAAAATGATTTTTCACAAATATGCATGATTGAATTGTAAATGTGGTTCATTCCCCCCAGCTTGTTTTGTAGAACGAATGCTAGTGACACATTACCCCGAGGAACTCACAGTCAGATAGGCCCTGAGAAATCCGGCTTCCCATTCTATTCTCTTAGACATTTTCAAGTGTATGGATAAGTCCCAGAAACTTCTGTTGTAAACAAATGTGTGCTTTTTAAATAGTTCACGAATGAATTTACAAGATTCTTATTTTTTTCAGAATATTACTGTACAGAAGAGTTCAGTCACAGTTTATATGTCAGAAAACACTGATCCTGTAGTTGGAGCCGTTCAGATGATCTCGGAAGGAGTAGGGTTTAAATGACAGAAGGAGTTCTAGGTGACTGAGGTCTGGAAAGCAAATTGAAAGTAAATGCTAAGAAAGAGAACACACATGCTTTTCATACCCCTGCAAAGTCTTTTATCTGGTATATGTCATTAAGATTGCCCTTAATATCACATTAAATAAGAAAATTTACCTACAGCCATGAGTCTGGGGGCCAGCAGATGTCTGAGGATGGTGAAAGTGCTTTGTGTTACACTTGACAACCTGAAATCCATTCCCAGGATCCACATGGTGGAAGGAGAGCACCATCTCTCACATGTGTGTGTCTGTGCACACACACACACACACACACACACACACACACACGCACACACACACACATTCTCTCTCTCTCAATAAATAAAATAGATTAAAAAATCCTGTAAGCCAGGTTTTCATTAGTTTTATTTTATTTTGAGATGAAAAAGAAAGTGCTATGGCTTGTGGCTCTTAGCCTGGTCTGATTCCCCTTGTCTCTTCACATCTCCGGGCCTTTCTTTACCTTTCTAGGGACAAAAAGGGTAAAGAAAGCAAAGAAAAGTGAAAGGGGAGAAACTGGGTTTATTAAAGCCCAGAGGGTATTAAATTCCCATTGCCAGCGTCTGGCAGCATGGTCTTTAGTGCGCTAGAAAACCGTATATTTCCCGTAATAGAATATGCTACATCAAGACCTCTGGTTTTAAATTTAAAGTGACTTCTCATTAGGAACTGGTTATTTTGTATAGCCATCTAACCTTTACAAAATTGATTTCTTTAACATCAGGGACTCAACAGGCAAGCATAATATTAATGCTTATAACTTCAGTGGGTAAATTCATATTTAAAACTTGCCAAGTCGATGATATTTGTCTTATTTGTTTCTGTTTCCGTGACAAAACACCATGATCAAAAAGCAAGTCGGGGAGGAAAGGGTTTATTCATCTGACACTTGCACATTGCTGTTCATCAGCAAATGGAGTCAGGACAGGAGCTGAAGCAGGACAGGAACCTGGAGGCAGGAGCTGACGTAGAGGCCATGGAGGGGGTGCTGCCTTGCTTCCACTTGCTTGCTCAGCCTGTTTTCTTATAGAATCCAGGACCCCCAGCTGAGGGATGGCACCACCCACAATGAGCTGGGCCCTTCTCCATTGATCATTAATTGAGGAAATGCCTTACAGTTGAATCTCATGGAAACATTCCTTAATAGAGGCTCCTTCTCTGATGACTGTAGCTTGTGTCAAGTTGACACAAAGCCAGCCAATACAATATTTTATGAGGTTTATAATATTTAATTAAGAACGATGAAATTAAGGACTGAGGGAGAAGGAAAGTACAGAGGTGCTGCATAGTGTTTTTCTATTATATGAACATCATGTAATTGGGAAATTCCTTTCTCCAATCTTCTGCCAGTCTGTCTTCCGTGTCCTCTGCGTCTGTAGGCACATGTGACCTTCAGAACTGTGTGTCCTCTACTGGCTTTGGCTCTGTTGATTTCAAGGAAGCTCACATTTAAACAAACTTGTTTTAACAACTTTGCAATGACTGTCAAGTTGGCTGTGTGGTCTGCCCACCAAGAGAATGCATCAATTGCATCTATTTTTATTTAGGTCTACCAGGCCTACTGTGGGGGAAGGAGGCGAACTAGTCAGTTCAGGAAACCCCTTACAAAGGCAGGTTCAAGCGAAGAGTGGGTGAGAATTGCCTTTTGTTTTTGGATTCAGAGGAAGGCCTTGTTCCTCAGTTCCCATCTGGCTTAACAGGTGCGGTGAGGAATTAGCTCTAGAATGGTCACAAAAAGTATGTAATTTGAATCTGTTAGTATGATTTGTGGGCGTCTGCCATGGCTCTGCAATCCAAGGCGGTGGGGAGTACTCCAGGAAGGTGCTTGGAGGCCTATAGCATGCTGACACGCGAGACAAGAAGACAGCCTACAAGGGCAGGGAGTTCGTGAGCATAAGACTTCAGGTTACAAACAAAGACAATGTCTTCTACCTAAAGAAAGACCCTTCCTCTTGGGGAGATGCCTTGGCAGAGGTGCTAGCTGCTGAGCTTCATAACCAGTTCCACATGGCAGAAGGAAAGAACCAACTTCTGTAAGTTGCCCTTGACCGCTGTATGAGCACTGTAACATCTGCACTCACACACACAGGCACACAGGTGCATGCATGTGCACACGTGTGTCCTCACACACAGAATAAGCAACGCAGAAGCTGTGGATTTATGGGTTGTGTGCATTCAATTCTGACCCCAGTAGAATACCTACTTCTCCTACCAAGACCAGATCTCCTTGCCCCTGCACGTTTGTTGCATAAGGTTCTGAGTAAGTTTAGCATTGTGGTAAAGCTCATGTGTGTGGCAGAAATGGCACTGAATGGTCAGAATAAAAAGTTTTCAAAACAGAATTTAAAGTCTTAATATTTTTGGTTTTTTGTTGTGTGATTTTCTGTTTTTGTTTGTTTGCTGTTTTTTTTTCTCGCAACTTCAGACCATACTTTGTCCCTTTTCATGCCCATATATGGTTTACTTGAAAAAAATATTATCATGCACTCCTATAATTGTACTGGGCACCTGGGATGGTCAGAGCATGGAACTCGTCTTTGTGTGGCTGATAACTGGTGATGAGCACCCAGGAACTGCAGAAGAAAAGCAGAGAGAGGCAGCCACATTGCTTGTGGAAAGCTCGTGTGAAAGATAGGTTTTGTCACAAGACACCAAAGATATGGCTTTATTTATACAGTTCTTGCTGCCTCGCTCCCACCTCTGTTTGGGAGAGGAGCATGGTGTTGGCTGGCAACTGGCAAGCTCTTTCAAGCCTTATGTGTGGGCCTCATCCCAGCAGGAGAATAGCACTTCAACCCATGGGCTCTGGAATCTGTGCTGTTTAGAATGGTGATGGCCAGAAGAGATGATGAATCAGCCATAGCCCACCCCTTCACGTCATACACTTCAGGGTCCTTTAAAGTGTCCACATCAGGCTGCTATCGGTTGGCTTGAAGTTGCTCAATGAGTGGGAATGGTTACCTCATTCCATTTCCTTGAAAAAGCAGATTTGAAAGATAAATTCTATGGCTAGGGAGACGGCTGGGTAAAGTGCTCCCTGTGTAAACGTGAGGACCTGAGTTGAAATCCCCAACAACCATGCAGAAAAATCATTGTTTGTTGCATGAGTCTGTTACTCCAGCACCAGGGGCATAGAGACAGGTGTATCTCAGAAGTTCACCAGTAAGCCAGCCTAGCTGAAATGGTAAGTTCAAGTTATCCCGAGAGACCCTTCCTCAAAAAATAAGGTAGAGAACAGTAGAGGAAGACCACCAACATTGAAATGTTCACATGAAACATATACCCCCTGAAACACACCCACCCACCTCCACCACCACCACCAATACTGCTTGACTGAGGCCGTGGCTCATTTGGTAGAGTGCTTGCTGTAAAGTAATTACTTTACTCATTTGGTAAAGTAATGAGGACTTGAGCTTGGTCCACAGCACCCATGTGATGGCATGCACTTGTGATCTCAGGGCCGGAAAGAAGAAGGCAAGGGGTTTGCTGGGGTCACTGGCCAGCCAGCCCAGCCTAACTAGGAAGCCCTGGGTTCCAGAGAGAGACCCAGTCTCCAAAGCAAGGTGAACAGCTCCTGAGGAATGATACCCAAGGATAACTTCTGAGCTCCATATGCATAATCACTTATGCACCCTCGTGTGCACAAATGTACATCCATATATGATATGTAAATAAAATGACATGTTCTATGCTGCCGTTTAAATTCAAGTCATGAGTCTAGAGATATGGCCTAGATATGGTTAAGAGAGCGTGATATTCTTCCAGAGGACTGGTCTTTGGCATCTATGTCTGGTAGCTAGCTGACAATGGCATGTAAGTCCAGCTCCAAGGGACTGATGTCCTCTTTTGGACTGCATGGGCACCTGAATTTACATGTGCACATACCCACACACAGACCCATGCATATACACATGGTTAAAAATAAGAAAGGGCTGGAGAACTGGCTTAATGGTTTGGAGACAGGAACCCAGTGCCCTCTTCTGGTCTCTGAGGGCAACCACACACACACATGACATACACTTACACAGGCAACCCACACATACTCATAAATAAAAATTAGCAATACTGTTTAAAGAGGCAGGCAAGGAGTTGATCCAGCGGTTCAGAGCACTTTATGTCCTTGCAATAGTCCTTGTCTCAATTTCCACCATCCACATCAGAGTCCTATAATTCTAGTTACAGAGACTATGACTCCTTCTGACCTTTGTGAGTACAAGGTCTTCATGTGGTACACATACATGTATGCGGGCACTCACACATACATAAAACTTTAAAAATGTATAAAATCTCTAAAAGAAGTAAAACTGAAATAAATACCAATCATAAAATCAATAGTTTATTCTTTCATTCAAAAGTCAAAATAGTCTAGATGCGCTGTATAATAATTCAGGGAGGTGAGCAGTACATCCCTGTGATGATATTTGAATTTTCTATAAGCAAGATCATTTATCTCAGCTTAGTCAAGCCAAGCATACCTGACTCCTCCCTTTTTCAATCCAGCTGTGCTTCCGTGATGAGAATAGACCCACTTCTACCCGTTTTCCACAGAGGCCACGATTTCATTCCTCTTCACACCTGAGTTAAAATCCAGCACCATCTATACTTTCTTTAGACATTCATCAGTTAATAGAAATTAGTTTGATTCCATTTCTTAGCATTTGTGAACAGCGTAGCAGTAAGCATGCATGTGCAAGAGTAGCTCTGCTGTGTTGCCCTCAAGGTCTTCCGGTGTGGAACCAGGGGTAGGATACGGGGTCCTAGGCCAGTCTAGTTTGAGGTTGGGGAGGACCTCCATGCCAGTCTCCACAGTGGCTGAACCTGCTTGCACTTTCATCACAGCGTAGGAGAGCCCCTCCGCAACACTCACCGGCCTTTGCTGCTTATTTCCTTGATGCTGGCGATTCTGACAGGGGTAAGATAGACCCTCAAACCAGTTGTAATCTGCCCTTTCCTGACAGCTAAGGATGTTGAACACTTTATCAAACACTTACGGGCCATTTATATTTTGTCTTTTAGAAAAGAGTCTCATTCATTATTTTTATAATTGTGTGTTTGTGTGTGTCAGGGGTATGTATGTATATGGGTATGTGATTGCAGTCATCTGTAGCGATCAGATACCAAGGGGGTGGATTAGAAGCAAATTGTGAGCTGCTGTCATGGGTGCTGGGGACTGAACTCTGGTCCCCTGCAGGAGCAGAACCTCTTCTTAACGAATGAGCCATCTCTCCAGCACCTTACTCCTTCCTTCTCTTGAAAGTTATCTATTCAGCTCATTAGTCCATTTACTGATGGGTGGTTTGGAGCTTTTTGTACCTAATGTTTAGAATTTTAAAAATAGATTGTAGATACTTACCTCCCTTTGGATGTATAGTTGGTAAAGATTTTTTCCCCATTCCTGATACTGGCTCTTCACTCTGCTGATGGCTCCTTTGCTTCACAGGAGTCTTTTAATTCAATGCCATCCAATTTGTCAATTCTTAGAATTACTTTCTATGCTGTTTGAGTCCTTTGCAGAACATTTATTGCCTCTGCCCATATCTTCAATTGATTTACTTTGAGATATTAGCACAAGCAATGTCTTTGAATGAAACTGGAAGCCAGTATATCAAGTTAAGTAACCTAGAGTCAGGAAAAATAGCACATTTACCCCTTATTTTTGAAATATAGGTGTGTGTGTGTGTGTGATATGACAGTTGAAAGGAGGATTTTGAGGTGGAAGAAGAGCTCCTAAGACAGGTGGAGGAGGGAAAGGAGGCCATAACGCACATATGACATGAGAACAGGAGGGATTACTTATGCATTCTGAAAAAGGGGAAAGTTCCAACAAGACTGGAAACAGGGGAATCAGGCAGAGTCATTGGGATGAAGAAGAGCAAAGTATAGTGAGATGTGTGAAAATGTCCCGATGAAACCCATTAATTTGTCTGCTATCTTAAAAAACATAAATAAATAATAGTGTTGTGTTGATTTTCTGTAAGTATGAATATTTCTTGCTCCATTTACAGCAAGTTGAAGCCTTCATGCTGACTAGACCATTCAAAAGTATTTCTTGCATTGGGTTTAAAAGAGAAGCTAAGTGTGTGAGAACGAATGCATGAAATGGGGGTGAGCTCTCTTGAAAGCTCTTGAAAGTGTGAGCTGGGGGAGGACAGAGAAACAGAAGGAAGAAAGGAAGGGTGAGTTAGTTAAATATGAATTAGAAAAATTCTAGATTCTTTAGGTTCATTTTTAGTTTGCAGTTGAATCTCCTCCAAAATCCATTGCTGGAGTCCATTACAAAGGCATTCTTTACTACTTTTCATACAATCTGTATTTCTTTATTCGTGTCTCTTGAGTTCCCACTGTTGCGTTTGTCAAGGCAAAGCAGAAACAGATAAAGAGGTCCTTGTGTGAAGTGCACATACATAGATTATTTCAGCATTGTGGTATGATCCTGCTGCCAAGGAGCGAGGAACGCCTAGGGGTTTGGGAACTCCCTCCCTTTCTGTCAGTGTTGGAAGCACTGCTGAAACAGATGCCAAAGAGGGGCCAAGACAGCAGACTAAGAAGAGGTAGGGCACGTGGAAGAGGCCAGGCTTGCTGGAGCAAGCACACTGGGCTGTGGGCACGAACAGGGGCCGCTCCTGTTTGCCAGCTGCAGTGACTTCCTTTCATGCGTGAAAACCTTTTGCACACATTTGATTTATTTAATTGAAAGGAACTGATGGAGAAGCAAAGTAGCCACTTCCATTTGAGCAGTAACAAAAGAAACATGAAATGGATGCCTGGAATATTTTCCCGGTGTCCACAACATTATTTAAAAGATCTAATGTGATGTCATGTATGATTTATGTGGTATGGGTGTATTCCAACTGCGTTTGAAGCAGATAGGTATTAGAGTGTAATATATTATGTTACTTCAAGTATCAAAACCGCTCTGGTGATGGGGAGAGATAAGGAGTTGTACTGCTGATCAGATAGCCCAGAATAACTCTCTTCAGTGGTAAAGCTTTTATTGGGACATTTTTATCCTAATGAAATATTCAAGATTCTCATTTTCTTCCTACTTGTAGCTTCAGAGTTTCACCCAACTCTTTCTCTTATTCTCTGTCTGTCTGTCTGTCTGTCTGTCTGTCTGTCTGTCTGTCTGTCTGTCTGTCTGTCAGTCTGTCTGTCAGTCTGTCTGTCTCTCTCTCTCTCTCTCTCTCTCTCTCTCTCTCTCTCTCTCTCTCTGTCTCTCTCTCTTGTGTGTATGTGTGTGTTTCTTACAGCATCTGTATAGGTGCTTGAATGCCATCACTAGCGTGAAGAAGAGGAGCAGCTGGACAAGCTGGGATCCCATTTGTAGCTATGATACCATTTCCCTTCTACTTTTAAGTATCCTTCGTGGTTCACACTTCTTTGCCCTGGCTTTTCATTGTGTGAAAAATGTTTCCAAGACAGCTGTGATCATGGAGTACTTTGTTGAGTATGAGAAGATTAAGAGTTTCAAATGCTTTTAGGAACAAGCATCGTCTGTCTTCCAGTTCTTGATTTTCAGTTGGAATTTGAGCTGATGTCCCCTTAAGAGGATCCTAACAGGTCCGCAGCTCCAGACCGGAGACTGTGACGAAAGCATTGCAGCTTTGCTGCCACAGACCCTGGTTTGAGCCGTGCTCTGGGCCCCACTGCTAGGGAAGCGAGCAGTAGGTCACCTGCTGCACTTTAGCAAGGTGCCCAAATGTAGCTTTCCTAGACGGAGCGTCACGATATTGAAGTATAAAAACACTGCAAAACATGTCTTCCGGCGGGACAGAGATGCTGCCTGAGAGGCCTGTCTCCCCCACGGCTGCCAAGGTAGAGGCAGAGGTCCAGGTTCAGTGGTCCTTGCTGGAGACAGAGCTCAGGAGCCTGGGTTCAGTCTTTCTGTAGAGGAGCAGATAGGGGAAAGCTGGCAGCTCACACTCCGGGAGGCGGGGCGGGGCGGGGCGGGGCGGGGCGGGGCGGGGCGGGGCGGGGCGGGGCGGGGGGAATCCAAACACCTTGTTTCCTTTCCTTTTCAAAGGTTCTGTTTTACAGTGATGTCATCCTCCTGGACAGACGCAGTGTGTCTTTTAGGTTTTCTCATGGTCCAGATGGATGCTGCCATGTTTGTGTGAAAAGGAGGATGCTATTTGGGGAGTGTTTCACGTTCAAACTGGGATTTGTAATCATTCTCATTTCTTTTAACATTTGGGTAAATGTGCCCAGTTTCTCTGAATCTTGGAATCTGAACTGAATTTGGTAGAAGGGAAGTGCTTTTGCGATCATGGACAAAGGAATATTCTCCAGTGCTCTCAGTAGCTAGAATGATGAGGGCTGTTCCCTACCCCATGGATTTGTTGCTATGATTTAAAAAGACAGGTATGTGAAGTGCCTCTCAAGGTGTCTAGAACTTCAGATGCACCAAGAAATAACATATACCACCAGTGTTACTATCGCTGCTTCATGTCCAGTCTTTATCTAGTGTTACATGTTCCTTCAAGCTATGTTTTTTGGTATATTTTCATTATCTCCAGGGACAGGCAATTTATTATATTTCTAGATAGGTCCATGTTTGCTTCTTTGGAAATTCTTGTTCATGTTGGTTTTTCCTTATCATTACTTTATTCCACTAGTCCCTGCATTTTTAAAATTTTTGAGACAGGGTCTTGCTATGTAGCTCTGGTTGGCCTGGAACTCGTAATGGCCTTCTTTGTGCAGTGCCGGGATTACAATGCTTTACCATTCCCAGATCCCTGCTTTGACCTCACAGTGCACCACTGGGTACATCCCCAGCTCGACACTGCATTCTCTGTGTGTGCATGTTTTCATGTATACATGTTTGTGTGTGTGCAGGTGTGTGCATATGCGGACAGAGATTGTGCTCGGTGTTTTCCTCATTCATTCTTCATTGTATATCTTGAGACAGAGTCTCTCACTTGGTCCAGAGATCACTTATTTGTCCAGTTTGGCTAGCCAGTGGCTTCCAGAGATCTTCCCATCTCTGCCTCCCTAGCACTGATCTATGTTACATATATTACATATATGTGTTGCCGCTGTGCCTAGCCTTTTATGTGGGTGCTGAGTATTTAACTCAGGGCTTCATGCTTGCATAGCAAGCACTTTACTGCCTGAACGATCTCCCCATCTTACCTCCTGCTCATTCTTACACCCAGTTCTGCCCTGCAACACACGTCCAATGGCAAGACCTTGTTGTCTGTGCTCCTTCTAGGTTTTCTTAGCTTCCCCGGGTCTTGCTGTGAGGTCATCCAGTACCCTGCTACTCTTCTGTAGAGACCTGGTAGCTTTGGAAGCACAAACACTTATGTACAGCAAGCATGTTTCCAAATTGCTTTCCACTCCCACCATCTTTTAAGATACTTTATTATCCCTGTTTCCCAGAAGTGAAAATGGAGACTCAGCAGGGTCCATGCCCTTCTGTTTTGATTACATAGCTAACAAGCTGCTGACCTGGTTTGAACCTAGTACCCTGTGATGGGTCCTTGTCTATGTCCCTGTTTAAATGCAGCTCTGCAGCTATGGTGCATCCACCACAGAACAGAAAGGGGACAAGCATTTTCTTGGCTTCTGAGATCTTTTGTATTTATTGCATCTTCCTCACAGCTAACAAACGCTTACTGAAAACTAAACGAGCACAAAATGGTACCATGTGCTGCAATTCCGTAAATCTGTCCTTGAAGCAGAGGCCCTGTGTTCTGAACACGCCTGTCTTAGTGGCAGGCTCACTACCTTGAAGAAGGACGCTTTAAAGAAATCCCACACTAGCTCAGAATTGAGTATAATAGAGGGTTATTTATTTACGGGTAGACTCACAGATCACAATCCTCTGCTGGAACGGGGAACAGCAACAGAATCCTGCAGCTGGAAAAGAGGCCAGAGGAGCGCTTTACATTGGCATAAATAGTATGAGGCCACGCCCAAGTGGGTGGGTAACTTAAAGGCTACTGGTGGTAGGAATTGCTACAGCACTACCTCATTAGCTGGATCCAGTGCAGAGTGAAATGTGGAGCCCTTCATTCAAAATTCAGGAGACAGTGCCATTATTTCTGCAGACTCTTCATTTATGATAGTTTTTTTTTTAAAATTTGTTGTTCAGTATAATTCAATGGGGAGAATGTTTTTTCAATATTAAGTAATGTCTTTGAAATTTACTCTCATTTTTACATCATGCAATCCTCGTATTAAATGTACACAGGGGACTCTAAACTTGTATATGGAATCCCTAAAATCATGCATTAAAAATGCTACACCAGATAATCAGCTGTTCTTATTTCACTTCCTGGACTGTCCATATTCTACCTGCTACTTCCTACCTTGATAAAAAAGGAAAGTGGATGGTGAGCAGCCCCACCTTTCTTTCTGTGCCCTGCTATCTTCAAGAGGTAGTTAGCTACCAACTAGAACGAAGTTGTCTTTTTTGTGCGTGAAGATGGAGTCTTAGTTCGAAGGGAAGGCGTCGTCTCAGGGCTGCCAGTGTGCTTGCTCACTGCTGACTCACTCACGCACTTGGCTTTGCGTCTCACTCATCTCCCACACGTTTTGGAGTTCTATTTTCACGGGACACTGAGAAGGCCACATGCAAACGAGGTAGAAAGGAACGGTGGACACGTGAACTCCTCTGCTCGCCACATGTTCCTGTGTCCTGGCAGACCTCATGCAGCGCACACTCAAGAGGAGGATGGCAGAGCATAACCAAGAGTGGACCCTTGCATGGTGGGGCTCTATGTGGCTGTAGAAGGCACGCCTAACAGGCAGCCCTGCCTCGTGGGAAACCAGTAAAGCCTATTTCAGGTTGAGCATCCCTCACTCAGAAATCAGAAATTTGAAATGTCCAGAAATAGAAAACGTTCTCTATGCTAGCATGAGACCACAAGTGGAAAGAGTTTCTACCTGACTTCATGTGACAGGCTGTAGTCAAAATTTATGCACACTAAAAATAATATATAACATATCAGGTACGTGTATGTGATACTTAAATGAATTTCACATTTAGACTTGGTTTTCATCCTGAGTTTTTCCATCATGTGAATGCAAATGTTACAACATCTGAAAGAATGCACAATCCAGAATGTTCCTCTGAAGCGTTTACTAGTGATACCCAAGCTGTCCCAGGCAGATGGAGCTGAGCCATAGCGAAGGGCTTGAACACCTGTGAGAGTTTGGAGGCGAGGGTGACGTTTGAGGAGGCAATAAGGAAGATCGCTCCTAAGAAGAGGCATCGGAAGGGGCTCCATCTGAGAGGAAACCTGTGCTGTGCCCCTGAGGGCTGGCAGGACCGGACCTGGCAGGTTCAGAGAGCAGTTGCAGAGAGCAGAGTGGCCCGAGTGGAGAGAACGTGGTGTGGATGTAGAGCATTTACTGTGTGCAGCATGAGAATATTGAATAAGATCGTTCCTTCCTCATTCTCATTTATATTGCATAGGATCTATAAATCTACAAACCCAATCCTGAGAGAAACACCAGATTTATACATGTGATTTTTCAATAATAGCCTAAGTAATTTATATTAACTTTAGACAATTTCCCCCCAAAATGAAACACTATTAATTCTGTCTTGCTTTTAGAATGATTACAGTTAGAGAGATAAATCTTGATTTCTGTGTTCAAGCGTGTCGCCTTGAGGAGAAGATTAGGCATCCATGCCGCGCATTCTTTTTCTTTATACGTGAACTTGGGAATGCTGCCCTCGGGTCTCAGAAGCAGCGTATGAGTTCCGACATGTTCTCTGTCAGCCTGAGAGAGGAGGACACAGTTAGTGTATTCAACTGGATAGGCTACAAATCGGGAAGGAGTATAGTCCTTTAGGTGGCAAACTCCATGGCCAAAGGAAGGAAGTAAGGACTTTGGTGTTTTGGCTGGTCCCAGAGGGTGCTGTTTGCTTTGTTTCCATGGCAGGTGAGCATCTCCATTCTCAGTAAGCTACATAAGGCTCTGGTAGCTGCTTCTTTGTATTTCCATGTCAGTATGGGGCCTTGATCACCAGGCTTGTCTGTGAGTCCCTTATGACTTGGTACGTTTATTATAGCCTCTCTTTTTGCCCATGAGCTCGGCATCTCTCAACCCTGGAGCCTCTGCATCGTGATTTCTCTGACAGGAAGAAGCGGGGCACCACGTTAGCCACCCAGCTCCGAGGTAGACACAGTGACAGCTAGAGAGCAGGACAGAGTCTCAGCAAATGAAGCTTATGAGCATGGGTGCTCGTGTGTGTGTGTGTGTGTGTGTGTGTATGTGTGTGTGTGTGTGTGTGAGAGAGAGAGATGCTGCAACTCAATTGGAAGTATAATAGTTTTATTATGAAATAGGGTCTTCCTCTTAAAGGAACCTTTGGAAACCTTTATCTGGCATTGATCTTGTCCTGAGGACAAAGCTCAACACCTAAACATCACCCTAGAGGCCCTGCCTCCCAAGTTTTTGGCCCTAGAGTTAAAATATATGACATATAATCTTAGTGGGAACAAATTCAGACCATTACTTCTGACCCAGAGCCCCAGATTTCATCTCCTCCTCCACTCGCCATTGCACCCCATTGGTTCCAGTCTCATAATTTCTTCTAACATCAAATTTCCCTGCAGTTGGGAAACTGTGAGGCCAAACAAGTCCCATGCATCTGAAATACAGTGGAAGGACGGGCTTACTTTAGATAGTGCCTTCTGACAAGGGGGTGTAGAAAAGAAGAAGAAAGAAATGCAGTTCCTTTGTAAGTCTTACACCTTGAAACTAATCTTGGAGTTTGTTTCCTGCCTTCTGGGTACACTAGGGTGAGGATTGATCCCCTGAGTTCCCAGGTAGCTGTTAAGTACAACCCAAACTTTAGTTTTCACCCTGAAATTCTTTGTCTTCAACTTTCCAAGGTTGCCATTGCACACTGGTGGCTCCATGTTTGGGGGTCTGGGGGTAGCTCTTGCATGATATATACCTGCAAATTAGCACCTCAAGGATTCTGCCAAGGCCTATTTCTTAATGCCCTTTGGCGCAGCTGCCAAGATTCCACATGGCTCACTGGATCCAAGGTTGGGACATCCAAGGAGATAATGCTGGGATGTGGCAGCGCTGAATAAAGAGCCCTAAAGCCCCATAAATTCTCTGCACCCCTCCTCTGAGACTGTCCTGCTTCCAAAGCTCTGGATCCTCAGACTTAGGATGGACGCAAGAGCCCCTCCTAGTGAACTCCAAATATTTGTCAACCCTTCCGTTGTCCTGCTGAATTGAGGATGGTTTCTTCTATCTGTGTTAGCCCATTTATCCAATGGTTGCTTGGGTACACACTTGGTTTTTCTTCCCTAGCATTAGGCCATTTTGCTTACATGGCCTGGCTGAGGACTTCCCAACTTTTATCTTCTCCTTCCATTTTTGTTAATACCATCTTTAGATAATTTCTATCTTCTCGAATTTTGCTATAAGCAATTAAGAGAAATAGTACAGCACCTACCTCAAATACTTTGCTGATCAGAGATTTCTTCTGCCAACTACCTGAGTTCATGGCTTTAAATTCTGCCCTCCCTGAAGTCTTAGGACACAGCTGTAACTCGGCTAAGTTCTTTGCTGCCCTGTAGCAAGCTCTCCCCTTCCTGCAGTTCCCGATACTTAGCCTTCATTCCTTTGAGCTCTCTGGTCCGTTCATATTTCTGTCAGATTCCCACCATCACTTGGGGAAACTCGAGGATGACTATGACTTCCGCTGGAATGCCTTATCGTCTGACCCATCTTACCAGCATCCCCCCAGATGTCTGACTCACAGCAATCCTGGATTTTCTCAGTATTTACCACAAAACTCTTCCAGCCCCTGCCTGTTGTCAGCTTCCAAAGCTGCTTCCACATTTTCCCGCTATTCTAGCTACACCCTACTTCTCTGGAGCCAGTTTGGTCTCAGTCCATTTGTGCTGTGATGGTAAAATATCTATCTCTGAGTAATTTCTAAAGAGGAAACATGTCTTCTAAGTGCAGAGGCTGGGAGGCCCACGACTGACTGTCATGTGGTGAGGGCTCCCGTGGCAGGTGGTGGAAGGCATGTGTGAGAGAGCGAACCTGCAAGTCCTTTTAATAGTGGTATTGACGCAGTAAATGCTTCCTGTGTGGTCTCAGTTCCCACCATGGTTGTCATGGGTATTACGAATCAAACGAATGAATTTTACATTTCTTTGTTAGTATAGCTTTTTGAAAAATTTTGAACAGAATCTAATAAAAATATCCTTCAACTTTGCTCCTTTTTAAAGATTGTTTTGATAACTGGATTTTCATATTTTTGTATAACAAGAAGTTACAGTCATGTCAGTTTTTATGGAAATCATGTTGAGAATTTCATTGGGAAAATTCCCATGTTAATACTATTAATATTTATATTTCATCATCAGGTATATGGGCCATTACTTACTTTATTTTTCTGTAGCATCTTACAGTTTTAAAAAGAGGGATCTTTCATGTTTGTTGCACATTTTCCTATTTAACATCTGAAAATGCTATTAGAAGAAGCATGATCTCAGATATATTGTTATTAATTGGTGGCATAGAAGTGACTTTTCTGTACAGATGCTTGTCGGCTTAAGAGAGTTGTGCCTTCATAAACACTGTAGTTGGGAAAATATTTGAGTATGCACTTAACCCTCTTCCCTTTCAGAACATCGTGTAGCTTGGCAACAGTACTCTGTAGGGCATTGATCATGTGTGCGGTTGGAGCCTGGGCTTGCTACCCCTGCCCTGCCTCATAAGGAACTTGGAAAAAAGAACTAAATTCAAAGTATTGCTTGTCCTGAGTGCTCACTGCTGTTGTATCATTTCAGAGTTGGGAAACTGCAAGGTGAGGTATCTGTGTTGGTTTTTATATTGTCTAGCTTTACTAAATACATTTTTAAAGATTTATTTTTTATTTTTTGTCCAATTTTTATTTATTATGTAAAGAGTGTTCTACCTGCATATTTGCCTGCAGGTCAGAAGTGAACAGCAGATCTCATTACAGATGGTTGTGAGCCACCATGTGGTTGCTGGGACTTGAACTCAGGACCTATGGAAGAGCATCAGTGCTCTTAACCTCTGAGCCACCTCTCCAGCCACACTAAATAAATTTTATACATGTGTGGCAACCTTGATTTTGCAGGCAGAGAAAAGGAGCGACCAAAAATAGCTTGGCCTCTTCCATTGTTCTCCTACCCTGTTTGTGACGACTGTCACCAATGAGAAATGGGAAGAGACTCCTTTCTGGCCACAGAAGACGTGTGTGCAGTGTCTAGCTTTAGGGTAGGCTATCCACAGATGGGTTTATTAGAGAGATTTTTGTCGGTTGTTTTTCATGGTCATGTGTTCATTTGGGGTCCATGTCATTCCCACATCTGTACTCTTTGCAGATTTTACCCATTCATGATTTTGTTAATGTTTGTTGACTTACTCTTTTAAGTTTGAAATGTTGAAAAAGCTTTGCATTTTGGGCCAAATATTACATATTCATGGAGTACTCTTTTTAATTTTTTAAACTATATTTGCTAGTCTTAGTTTGCAAATGCCTTCTTAGGATTTCTTGTATCTTTGTGAGTTATATTGGTTTACAGTTTTCTTTTCTTGTAATGCGGCTACAGTGCTGGGGTATTAGAGCGATGATAGAATTTTTGGGTCATTTTTTCTTCTTTTTGATTTATTTTGTCTTAAAAGCTTCTAATCATTACTTTAATATTTTGACAAACTTTAATATGTTATTAGTATTCAGTTCTGTTTTTAACTTTGGCTTATGATTTCTTTTTGAATGCACAGGTGATTTAGAAAAATATTGTTCAGTTTCCCAATATTTGGCATATAAGGATTACATTTCTAATCCATATTACTGATTTATTTAAATTATTTATGAACAGAAAATATTTTATGATTTGAATTTCTTATTGACATTTTATGTTCAAATATATGCTCTTTCTATTAAATTTATCTTCTTAAAATTATACTTTTATTTTAAAAAGCTCTTCTTGGGGTGGTACTGGAGAGGACTGAGTGCTTAAGCACACTGGCTGCTCTTGTGTGTGAAGACCCAAGTTTGGTTCCCAGCACCCATGGCAGATGGCTTACAATGCCTGTAAGTCCTGTTTCAGGAGATCTTATGCTATCTTTTGATCTCCACAGGCACTCACAGTTGTGTCACGCGCGTGCACACATACAGACACACAAGATATTTTATGGAAAGCATTTCTGAATTTATTCATTTATAATTGCACAGATGTTTATAATATTCTTGAGTAGGAGATAAGCTACCAAGGAGTATTTTTAAGTATGCTTGACAAGTATGTTTCTTATATCTGTTCTGCTTTGCTGAGTTTAACATTCTACACATTTAAGTTAAACTTAGCAGATAATGTTACTGGGGGAGTCAGGTTCGCCATTGAGGTTCTTAGTCTCATTAATAAGAGAATTAAAAATGGATTCAGAAAGAAGCTTGACGACTATTTCATTAGAGTTTGGAAGAAAAATAACAGAGCAGGAGAGGAGTAAATTTGTGCAGCTTGGAGAAGAGGGACATGGAGAGGAGGAAGAGGGAGCCATGTGTTTGGAGTTAGCTGACCACGAGGGGGACATCCACTCTCAGTGACCTTCAAGACTACCAACCCTTGTCAAGCTTCTTAATATTGTTATGATTAGCTGTGGCCATATTGTCTTGCCACTTCCTGAGAAAGGAATGTTTAAAACCTTACTCCTGTCAGTTTTTAATGTAAATTAAGACTCTTGGGAGCACACATTTTGGATTGGTCTGCTGTGTTAAAGAAATGGTCTTTTCTGAGAACTTGCCACACTGGCATCCGAAGGGGCTGTGCCAGTTTGCAGTCCCACCAGCAATGCAGGAGTGTTCCTTTACTCCGCATCCTCTCCAGCTCAGAAAATTAGGAAACAACCTTCCATAAGACCCAGCAATAGTAGTTTTGGGTATATACCCAAAGGATGTTCAATCATACCACAAGGACATGTGCTCACTTATGTTCATAGCAGCATTGTTTGTCATAGCCAAAACCTAGAAACAACCTAAATGCCCCTCAACTGAAGAATGGATAAGGAAAATGTGGTACATTTTCACAATGGAGTACTATACAGCAGAAAAAATGACGACATCTTGAAATTTGCAGGCAAATGGATGGAGCTAGAAAACATCATATTGAGTGAGGTAACCCAGACCCAGAAAGACAAATATCATATGTACCCTCTTATAAGTGGCTTTTAGACATAAATCAAAGAAAACAAGCCTACAATTCACAATCCCAGATAACCTAGACAACAATGAGGACCGTAAGAGAGACATACATGGATCTAATCTACAAGGGTAGTAGAAAAAGATAAGATCTCCTGAGTAAATTGGGAGTATGGAGACCATGGGAGAGGGTTGAAGGGGAGGAGATAGAAAGGGAGGAGAGCAGAGAAAAATCTATAGCTCAATAAAATCAATTAAAAAATGTCAAAGCATAAATGGGATTGCCACATGTAGAAGAATGAAATTGGACCCTTATATCATTTATAAAAATTAATTCAAATAAATGTTCTGGAAAAAAAAGAAATGGTCTTTTGACTTCAATAATGACTCTTTATAAAGTACTGTTCATTTATTTCTAGAATTACTCATTTGTTGAAGTCTACCTTTTTGAAGTAACTAGCCACATTAGTTTTCTTTTTATAAATTAATGCTTGTATTAACCTTTTCATTAATTTTTGAGTTAGAATATAAGGTAATGGGCTTCATCATGGCATCTTCCTTCATGGGTGTCATGCATTATCCTCCGTCCCCTCTCCTAGTGCCCTCTCCAGTGTCCTTCCCCTCCAATTGTTTACCTTTCTTCCCCTTCCTTCTGTCTTCCTATTGTCCATATCCATGACTCTATTTCCCACCCCTCTTAAGATTTCTTCCTAGATTTTTATCTCCTTTGTGTTTCCATGTTTAACACACACACACACAAATACACTTATAAATACCCACACATAAATAAATATAAACACGCACACGTAATTTTAAATGTAGGTGCTGCATATGAGGAAAAACATGATACTGTTGTCTTTCTTAGTCTTTCTTATTTTGTTTAACAGTTAATTTCCAATTGAACCCATGTACATGCACATGTCTTCATTTCATTTTCCTTATAGCTTCAGAAAGCTTCATTGTGTATATGTGTCATGTGTTCTACCCATTCATCTCTTAGTGGACATCTACCTTGGTTTTATTTTTTGGCATTCATATGTGCAAATGAATATATATTATATATTATGTATAATATATTATATATTATAAGTTAAATGCATATTGTGTAATTATATATATATATTCTTCCTTATATCTTGAGTTGCCTAAAGTTCATTTTTCAGAGTATGTAGTTGGTTTCTTTATTATATAGTATAACAATGTCTCATAGTTGTGGATCCTAGGATTAGTTAATGTAACTATTGAAGTTTTTCTTTAAGTATGCAGCCCTTTGTTTTGCTTTCTGTTAGTCCCTTCTGTTCTCATTTAGGATAATGTTATCTTAGGACTACTTTCTATTTACTGCTTTTTTTGTTTTGTTTTGTTTTGCTTCTTATTTCTCTTTCCTAATTTCCTTTGAATTCACAAGATTTACTTTCACTTAAACACATTCACTCACTGCATTTAATACTCCATGTGCCCCTCCCTCATTTAGGATACTCTGGTCTTTCAATATGTCTCTACTGGTGACTTCATTCAGTCATTATCTACAATCTCCTTATCAAGAAAAGCCACCTCGACTCTCATGTCTCCATCTGTACCATGCTGGCATTTTAGTCCTTAGTTAGAAAAGACGAATTTTTAAAGTTTGAGCATGAGTTAAGGAGCTTATTTTAGTTCACTATTTTGTTAAATATTGGATAATGCTTGTTTTACTATTGTACTCCACTAGACTTGGGCTTTCTGTTAAAAATGGAAGGCATGAACCTAATAAAGAAGTCACTTGAAAGGAAGCTGATAGAAAAGTAGTGAACACTGTTTGGTTGCTGTCATTTTATAGTGATTCTTTTTTTAATAAACATTAGATCGAAGTGTTAATTTAGAATTTAATACAAGTTCTCTTAAAAGAGCATATCATCTGTTTTTATGTATTTCAATTATTATTGGCTAGCTTCTCAGTAAAATCTATCTAGAAAGATTACTTAGATTTTTTTATAGAGCTCAGGAATAGGTCCATTATGGAATTTCTGGCAATAGAGAGGAAGATAGATAATGCAATATTCTCCAAGAGTACTAAAGAAATGGCCAAGCATTGTTCTGGAGCTGCCTGTGTTTATGGCCTCAGAAGTAATGTTCACTCAAGGGCTTGGCCATACTCCTACTTACTTAGCACTGAAAAGTGCAAACAATGGCAAAGTGTGGGATAAATGAGCAAAGGCTAGAGGACTGGATGAAGTGGTTATTCCATTTGTGCTTGTGTAGGGGAGGGATTCTATACACCACACCCAAGGGCAGGAAGCATGAGGAAAGAACACTATGTACTTCTCTCTGCCTCAGCACTCATCCCTCCTCAGGGGCTTTGGTTATCCTTTGTAGGCAATTTCTGCTGTTAGAGCAAAATACCTTGGCCTGGGTAATTTATGGCAAGAGAAATTGGTTGCTCACAGTTATGAGACTAGAACTTTTGTGGTTGACAGCATTACCTTTAATACCTGGTGAGGTATTACCTATGTTCCTCATAGATACTACCTTCTCTTTGTTGTCATACACAGAAGGGGTGAAGGAGTACCTCTCAATACTGTTTTAATATATGAAGTTGGCAGGGGGTGCGGGTACATATAAACCAAAGCATCACATACGATCACATTCTAGACCTCCAAGTCTGCTGGGCAGTGGTTTCCTGCCTATGCCAGTGAGTAGACTTGGACCTAAGGAAGAGCATTAGCCAGCTATTTTAGCAGCAGATAAAAAGCTCTCCTCTCAGGAGATGGGATGGTAAAGCACTCATAACTCCACTCCCTGTTGCTTGGCTCTATTTCTTCTCTTAATTGGTTTGGAACTTATAAAGGGTGTTGTTATCAATCCTTTAAGACTTCTATATGCTTTTGTATTATGGTAATCAAAATGATAGCAACATTTTGATATCAATATCAGTAGTAAGAAGAGAATAAATGAATGAATGGTACCTATTTCTTTATCTATCTATCATCTATCTATCTATCATCTGTATCTATCTATCTATCTCTCATCTATCTATTTATCCTCTATCAGTCATTTTATCTATCATCTATCTATATATCATCTTTCTGTCATCTATCTATCTGTCTATCATTTATTCATCTATCTATCTACACATATCCAACTTAGATCTAAAGAGAGTTAGACCAAGTGAAAAGATCGAATCTCAGTAAGTTTCATAGTGAATAATTCCACTTATTTTGAAATGATAGACTTTCACAGCTCTAGAACAGATGAGTGTAGTAAATGGAGCGTGGGCCCCTTGTTCCGTCCCAGCCGGCTCCTGTCCGTCCAGCTAGCTTAACTCCCGAAATAATTACACAGAAACTGTATTCATTGAAATACTGCCTGGCCCATTAGCTCTAGCCTCTTATTGGCTAACTCTCACATATTTGTTTAACCCATTTCTAATAATCTGTATTCACCACGAGGATGTGGCTTACCGGCATGAGTCTAACCAGTGTCCATCTTGGGCAGGAGCAGCATGGCGTCGGCCACACTTCCCTTCCTCCCAGCGTTCCATCCCGTCTACTCCACCTACCTGATTTCTACCCTATCAAAAGGCCAAGGCAGTTTTCTTTATTCAACCAATGAAAGCAATACAAATGAAGAAGCACCTCCTACACCAGATGAGTAGTGGTTAGTGATGGGATGGGGTAAATAGTGTATGGGGATTCCTTGGTGCGGATGAAAGAATTCCATGGATTATAGTGGTGGTTCTGTGAGTCCATTCACTGGGTAAAACTATATGTGTCTGTGTATACACCATTATGCTAGCACTGGTAACATTTGAGTAAAACCTAAAATCTATGCATTAATACCAATTATACCAATATATTTTCCAGGACATAGGAAATGTGTAAGATGCTATCATGGAGGGGAGCTGGACAAAGTGTGCACAGGTGCCTATACTATTTTGCAGCTTCCCTTGCACTTATAATTATCTTCAAATGAAATATTTAAAAACATATACAGACATTGTCACTTAATCTCAAATAAGAGTTAATAAGCTAGGAGATGACTGAAGCTCAGAAGGCTTCATGTGGAGGATGCTTTCTAGGAATAACTTTTGTCTCTGTTTAAGTCATGATACAAATAATCTTGAAAGCCCCCTACATTGGCCATTCTGTAAGTTTCCAGTTCCACTGGTCTCTTCTAGAAGATGGTTCATGCAGTTCAAAACCCTTTAGTTCTTCCATTGCTAGTTAGATGGGCTTGTGAATTTTCCTTAAAACCCGATACTTAGGAAATCAAACTTCATCTGTGAAGGTATAAATACATTCTCATTTAGTAACGGCTCTTGTAAAAACCCAGATCCTTTTTACATTGGGGGAAGGGAGTTCAGACTTGCAAACCATTGATGCCACTGGAAACAGCTCTTCCGTCTACTGGCTCCTGACTGTTCACTCCTTAGCAGCACTGTAGCCTTCAGAGCGGAAATAGTCACGACCTGAACTGTTTCCCTCATTCTTGAAATCTCTATGTGCAAACCCAGTAGCATTTGAAAGTTAATCTCCCTGTATGCAGAGTAATTACAGAAAAGTAAATAATCTCCAGTGTTCGGATTCCCTTTGGAAATGGTTTAATATCTTATCTCTCCAAACTAGTTTTCTGTGCATCCAAAAGGCCTGAGAAATTTCCTTAGTATTCAGAAAAGGAGTAACTTTAAGCACACTCTGGGGCCCCTCTCCAGCCACTGCAGTTGTGTGGGGATATTTTCCCCATCCTTTGAAAAACCAGCTCCTTTATCCATCCTGTGCAGTGTGTGTGACTGTGTGGGGATGCCCTCTGGATAACCCACACTTCAGTGCAGAGTACGTGAACTGAATCAGAAGTTGCTGTGGGCACAGAAAGTGATCTCTGTGACTTGTGGACTGTTCTATAGGGTAACATATTTTTTCTCTCTTTCTCAAGCCATTTCAATAATGAAACTCCAATATTCCTATAGGGAATATTGCTTCCACAGCATGCTATGTGGAAGCCTGTGTGACCCTGTAGATGATTGCTTCTTGGGATGTGTATGTATGTCGGAGGGGTTGGGGTGCACACTGTAAATGCTGTACATATGCCTGAGTAGGCCGAAGGGCAGCCATTGGGTGTCATTCTTCAGGGGACATTCACCTTTTTATTATTTATTTATTTATTTTTAAAGCCAAGGCCTCTCACTGGACCATGGAGTTTCCCAATTAGACTCATTGGCTTGGTCAGTGAGTCCAGAGATCTGCCTATGTCCATCTCCCCTTCCAGGTGCTAGGTTAGCAAGCATGTGTTACCTAGTTTTTTTCCCATGGATTCTGGGGATCAAACTCAGGTCCTTGTATTTGTATGACAATCATTTTATTTACTAAGCTGTCTCCCCAGCCTCCTTACTGGAAGTAAAATAAAATAAAAAATAAAAATTAATAATAAAAAATTCATTTGTTTATTTGTTGTATGTGTATGTGTGTTTTCCGTGGAGCTCATGTTAAGATCAAAGGACACCTTGTGGGAGTTGGGTCTCTCCTTTCGTCACATGGGTTTCTTGGATCAAACTCAGGGACTTAGGTTTTGTGATAAGTGCCTTTACTGTCTAAACTGTCTTGCTGGGCCCCTTCGGGAATTTTCCAGCTTTCATAGGGTTTGTGATGTGTGTCCTAGTGTCCCTACAGGCTAGCGAGGGTGGACGACTATTTTGCTGTTGCTGCCCACATCCCATGGCAGCCAGCACCCAGGCTGAGTTTTTCACTCCTAGATCTGAAGTGACAGATGCTAGGCCTCAAAGTACTAAAGCAGTTCTCGCCGTCTGAACTGTGAGGTTGTTCTTCTCATGGGCTCTGTGCAAGTGTGAGGCTGGAAGCTGTCTGTGCACCCCGCCTAAGGTTGGAACTGCAGAAAGAGCCTCTCAGCCTCCATGACTCATGTTCTTCCCACAGCAGGACTGTTAGGAGACATGTTGTTTGGAACAAATATATCTTTCATGAAGTGTGTAGAGATTAGACATGTGTTGCTCACAGTTCCCAGCATGTTGCAGATTCGTGAAAAGTATAGTGTTGATTGAAGCCTTCTATCTTTGATCGTGCTGTTAAGATGGTTTCTGCTCTTACTTTCCCCTCAGTAAAATATGAGAAGAAAACAACTATTCATATCTGTGATGTTTTATTTCTATTAAACTTGAGCATTTTGGTGTTTTACCAGATGCCTTCTCAGAGCCCTGCATGGTTTGTACACATATGAAACTGCAGAATTCTGTAAGTGGAGGCGAGAGGGTTGTAAACGTGCCCTACACAGTGAATTCAGGGCCAGTCAGGGCTACAAGTAGCCTGGCTATCTCAGACCCCTCCCCAAAAGATTCCTTTAAATAATTTAAACTGTTTGAATTTGAGCTCACAGTGTTTCAAAACCATCAAGTCTTGGGGTTTGTTTTTGTTTTTGTTTTGTTGTTGTTGTTTGTTTGATTTTGGTTTTTTTGAGACAGGGTTTCTCTGTAGCTTTGGAGCCTGTTCTAGAACTCACTCTGTAGACCAGGCTGGCCTCAAACTCACAGAGATCAGCCTGTCTCTACCTCCTGAATGCTGGATTAAATGGCAAGTCTCATGTTTTAAATTTGTTGTGATGTGTTTTTTGATATTTTTCTGATTACTCTAAGAATTGTAGTCTTTGGAAATCTGTTTCCAGTTTCATACAACTGACTTTTTTGTTTGTTTTTTTTAAATAAAACTTTCAGATCTAGGTTAACTGGTACTTCTTGAGGGTATTTATGAAGATGAAGAATATGTCATTCAAAAGGTTACAAAAATAAGGGACCATCAGACTAACAAGCAAAGCTTTCCTTGTGATCGAGCATCATTATTAGATATAATTAAGTGAAAATGTTAGTGAGAACTGGTGAGGTGTAAGGTGTTGCCTAGTGGCTCCCTCATTTGTTTTCATCCTCCATGTCTATTGTGCTCCAGTTACTCCTCCTAATGTTCAGAGCTGTTTGCATCTATTTCCTCTCCCTTGTTTCTTTCTCCCTCTTCTTCTTTACCCTCCAAGATGTAGGTGTTCTTTGGGGATCCTCTTTTCCTTCCTCCACTCCATAGGCTCAACTCCTTTCAGCTCGGAGCCTTTCCTGAGAGAACAGGAAGAGCCATGTGTGTTCTGTCTTAGTCATGCCTCCCTAGGCCTGGTACAGAGAGAGGGGTGGTTGTGTTCTGATTGTTCCTCAGAGCCCAGCAATCTGTTATCTCCATGTGAATTAGGTCCCTCCTGGAGCCTAGTTTCTTCTCACTGCTTTGGCCCTTGGCTGGTCCTGGGGTAGATGCCACTCAGCTTCTGAGGTAGCCTCAGGTGATCTGCTCTGAGGTGGCTCACCTTTCTCAGTGGAAATGCTTTCTATGATCTGTCACAGGCAGAATTAAAGCTCTTACCTGTCAGTATTAGGTAGGTTGGTTAAGCCAAGTTTATGGTATCCCATAGAGCACTGTAGCTGGACAATTACCTCCCAATTTCAAGGCTTACCCCAGTGTTGGATCAGGTTTCCTAAGTCCTGACCCTCTCTCTTGGTCTCCTTTGCAGCCTCAGAGTGTCCAGCTGGCATCGATCTTATAATATGATGGGATTCTTCTCCCTCTTTGCCACTCTGAAGGTGTCAGCAATGGTACTCATTGGGAAATGTTTCTTAAGCACTAATTGTTCTAATTAGCTAGTAGGCCCTCGAGGACCCAAGTAGGTCCTCTGATATCTTAAACTTAATATGTGTCTAAAGTTGACCCCTCTCTCTTATCAACTTCTCCTCCAGGCTTTACCTTGATTTTGTTAATGGTACAAGCATCTTTCTCATCTTCTACACCTAAAACATCTGTCAACTTTATCACTTTTCATATTCAGCCATTGGCAAAGGGTTGATTCATCACAGACTCTTTGATAGCTTTTAAAAGTCTTCATTCTTGTTTATTTATTCTCTTTTGGTTTAAATGGTTCCCTAGGTGGGATATAATTCCTCCTTCATTTTCCCTCTACAGCTTTGTTATTCCTTAAGGTCCAATAGAATTGTTTTCTGCTCTCTCAAATAATTTCCCTATGATGTGTCTGGCCGGAAATACTCTTTTTGAAAGAACAAAGCAAACCTCACAATGTATTCCAGAATTATTTTTATGTCTGTTGACTTTTCCTTGTTATAATGAAAGAACTTGGAATACAGATACTAGATATAGACACCCACTGAATCATTTCCCCAAATGCTGGGCATTATTGGTACCTGGGCACGGATGGCCCTGATCTAAGCATTACAGTAATTTTGTGTTTCTTTATCTCACCTCAACTATTCTGTTGTGTTTACATTAATACACAATGCCAAAATCTCATAAAATATTTTTCTAAGCACTTACTTTTCCCTCAGCTGAACTTCCCAAGCAGAATGCAGAGGGGAGAGAAATGAAGCAAGGTCAAATTGCAATGAAAATGGTACCACCACTTTAAGTTTGACATTTACTCAGCAGCTCTCCTTCAGGCGAGAGCTGAGAATACACGTCCACGCAAATAGTTCCTCACAGATAGTAATGGCAGTGTTCATTATTTCATAATAGAAAAAAGTGGGAGCACCTAAATATTCATTACCTGATGACGAAATGACGAAACTGTGCTGTATCGATATAGCAGAATTTTATTTGAACATTAAAAGTGCTTAGGTGTTACGTTATGAATGGACCCTAAAAACAGTGATCTAAAGCAAAAGAAACCAGCAACAAATGACACTGTGCTATATGATTCCATTTATGTGAAATGTCTAGAATATATAAATTCGTGAAAAGTAGTTTGCTTGGCTCTTGTGAGTTGTAGAGCTGGCACAGGCAGTAAATGCTAATGAAATTTCCTTTTAAGATGATGAAACTTTTATGGAATTAGATGGTATTTTTGTTAGGTTTCTGTTGCTCTGAAACAGTCCATGGCCAAAATCATTTGAGGAGCAAAGGATTTTTTTTTTCGTCCGACAGTTTCTTATCCTGGTCTATCACTGAGAGAAGACAGGGCATGTTGGGAACCACCTTTTTGGGGTAACTTCTTCCTCAATCCTAGCCATAAGGGTTCATGCATTCCAGGGTAGGGGAGTGAGGATTAGAAATGTTAGGTAGGAGGAACAGAGATAAGAAAGAAACACAGAGACACAGGATAGTAATGGGAGGACAACTCAGCGAATATTTAATGCTGGATTCTGAGTTCACCTGTGTTTAATTTTCCATGGACTTTTATACCCCAATACAAAAGGAGGGAAGAAGGCAAAAGACTGCTTTAACATGACACAAAGGACAGCCAAAACAGATACTTGCTTTATTACTTTGAGACATCAAGTCATTAACTCCTGAGTAAAGCATTTGATGTTTGGGGAAGTGAACACACTAGACCAAGTATCCTATAGACAGACACTCCCTATGTCAAACCTCTTTATTTTAAATGAAGGAGCACAGGAGTATGTCCTGAATTCTCTGATCTTTGGTCAGGGTGGAGAGGATCCATCTCTATGGGCCATCTTAACGTCCAAAACACAAGTATCCATAACCTAGGTCAGGATCTTGTTCTGTAGCCAGACCTGTTGTCAACAACTTTGAAAGAGCAAAAATAAGCTCGAACTCTCTGACCTCTAGTCAAGGTGGAACAGGCTCACATCTGTGTGTGCCCCGACAAAGAGAGGAACTCAAACAGGGCAGAGATTTGGAGGTAGGAGCAGATCCACAGGCCATGGAGGAGTGCTGCTTCCTCCTTGTTTCCCATGGTATACTCAGTCTGCTTTCTTCTAGTACCTAGCCATCCACTGTGGTCTTGGCCTTTCCATATCAATTACTAACAAAACGCATGACAGGTTTGCCTGCAGCCTGATCTAATGGAGGGCATTTTTAAACTCAGAGTCCCTGTTCCCAAATGACTGGAGCTTTTGTTAAGTTGACATAAAGCTAGCAGGAACAGATATTATAACATCACAGTTGCTTGAAAACGACCAAAGCTAAAAAGTATTGACTTTTCTCTTCAACCCACAAGATAACTAAAAGAGCAGAATGAAACCGTAGTACCTCTGTCTCCATTTTGTCTGTCTCTTTTAGGTTGCCTTTGCCAACCAGGAAATGTCTGTGTCCCTACCTGCTGTGGTTTGGATATGAACTATTGCAGGGAGCTCTACTTAAGGGTTTGAACACTTGTTCCCAGCTGGTGGAACTTTTTAAGAATGTTCTGGAACCTTGTGGGGAGGTGAGGGTCTAGTGAGAAGAGGTAGATATTTTAGAGATGGGCCATGGGGTTATTACTTGGTTCTACTTCATGTTCTTTATCTGCTTCCTGTACCGTGGAGATTTGAGAAGCAAACCTACATTCCTGCAAGCGTGTCTTCTCATCATGATGGACTGGACCAAAATGACCCTTCCCTGATTGTGTTGCTTCTTGTTCAGTATCTGGCCTCTTCAATAAGAAAAGTAACTATAACATGAAAACATGAATCAATCCCTCTTCTCCCCTCCTTTCCTCTCCCCTCCCATTCTTTCATCTTTCAGGCACACACACACACACACACACACACACACACACACACACACACACACACACACACACACCCCAGCACTGAGAGCGTGGAGATACATTTTTATTGTAAGCATGCCCAGCCTTGTTGGATTTTACGAACAGGAAAAGCTCAGAGGACCAAGCACACCCCCACTCCCCGCTTAGGTGAAGGGAGCAGAAGTAATCACTTCGCAGCAAACAGATTGATCCTTTAACCAAAAGCAAAGACTCCTGAGAACTACCCTGAAGACCCATGACTGAGGCAGTGTTCCCCAGCTCACCTCTTGACCTGGATTGTTAGTTATGCACACCTCTTCCCTGTCCCAGCACCTCCTCTCTAAGCTCCTGTCCCTGCACTGATGGTGGACTTCAAGTCACTGCACTCTTCTCCCTCCCAATGCAATGGTTCGATTCATCCCTGTTTTCCACTATCATTTGTCTTTATCATTTTCACACTGGAAAAGGTGGCTGAGCCTAGCTTCTTCAGGCAGCTGGAATGGGTGCTGTTGGCCCCAAACTCCGAATCTTGCCCAACTTTGTGAATATAGTAAACAAATAGGCAAACAAACAGAACCTCTGAGCTGTACACTTGGAAGGGTGAATATTCATTGTACCTAAATTATATCCAAATCCTCTTTTAATAAGACAGGTGAATAAAAAGGTAGAGCATTGAAAAACAACCAGAAAGTGTCTGGATGTATTTTGTTAAATGACAGAGTGCCTTCTTGCCACAGTCAGGTCAGGTTCAGCATTTAAAAGTGAGGGAAGTTACAAGAGGTTGAATGACCTTACTCAGGTTCCTACAGAGCAGGGTTGGGATAAGGGCCATTTTTGGAAAGACAAGCTTGTTCGGCTAACGGTATTGCCTTTCAGGGAGCACATGGCTTATATTAGATGTGCCTGTGTGAATGTAGCACTCTGCAGGTATGAACTGAAGCTCCCTGAAAAGAAACCAGACCTGTCTGAAAGGTTTTATAAGGCAGATGAAAACTGAGTCTAGCCTTTTGTTTCTATATCTGTCACTAACAGTATTTGGTCCATAGGAAAAGACAATTCTTTTAGAAAGGAAGTTAAACTAACACTATATCATTATCCCATTTCTTCTATAATGTGACTGTCTGTTGAATTTCCCAAACTAAATCTGATGTAATTGCTAAATATAGCCTGCCCCTTTAAGGCAATGGTTACTCTAAGAAACCAGATTCTACAACTTGAAGAAATAGCAGTCCCCACAACAACTCTCCCTGGGCCAGAGAGCTAAGAAGCTGTCTGTGGGATGGTTAACAGCAGTCCCTGACTTATACTAACCAATACCCAGATCTTCCGTGTTCTCTGCCCTATATGATGTGCTATATGATAAATCACATGCCATGATTTAGTCGGGTGTCCCTTTGTTCAGGGCTCTCTCTGGAGGTCCTTCTCTGCCCCATCTCTTTCCCTGTCCAAGTGTGAAGGGGAAGCCTCTCTGTCACTCTAGGAGCCTGTTAGGCTGCGCTTAATGTGCTGTTCCTCCTCAGCTCTCACAGTTAGCCCGACTCCAGCCCTCAGGCCCTTTCTTCTAATAACTTTATTCCTGATGGGCAATTATGTGCCACATGCTTCCCTGAACCAACTGCTGCCACTCCAGGATTGTGTTTAACAGTGATGCTGAATAATATATCAATGAAATTATTAGTTACAAATAAAAATATAGCAATTTGAGTATTGAAGCCCAGTGTTTCCTAAAATTACAACTAGCTGCTCCTCATGAAGTTATAGCTATACTATCAAACTGGCCAAAAGACAACCTAGAATTTAAGGATAACTTATCTTCAATACTCCAAACATCAAGTACAATATTTATGAAGTATGAGTAACTATAGACACAGGAGGAAACATATAATCCATTTAGTTTAAAAAATACAGTTTTTGATTTTGCCTGTTTCCCTCATCTGTTCTCTTTAGTTCCTTAGGACATACTGTGTTCTTGCTTATTTTAATTCTGGGTTTAATATTCCTAATGTATTTATATGTTACAAATAAATACTATGTCAGATATATAGGGTTGGGGGGATCAGATGTGGGTCAAATGCCCGAGACTGTGGGGCATTGCATTCAAGTCACTCCACGGGGACACTGTGAGCTGAGGATTCCAGGAAAAAGCAAAAGGAAAGCGTGCTTATGCTAGAAACTCTCCAAGGTTGATGGGCGTACTAGAACTCATGAAAACTCAGATGTTGTAGGTCTGAGCCGAACTATCCTGGGCTATCTTTATCCCTTTTAAAACCCTTCTATTAAACAGCATATCTCAATTATCTTGCTTATAACTATTAGATAAATCCTTCTGAAATGTACTAACAGACCACTCACTTCTGCCAACCCAAAGCCCAGCATCTATACCCTGCTGTAAGCCACCTGCCCAGTGTGCAGCCAGTGTGTTTGAAAAGGGCCTTGATTTATAGCTTTCCTGTGTTCTTTTAACTGTAAATGTGTCATGAAACTTACCATGTTGGAACATGGTATTTGATGTAACATTAATCTTTGTTCGTGGGTCTGACTCATATCTGGCTCCACAATAAGCTATCTTTTATTCCCTTTAGGGTGAGAGTTGGGTTTTTGTGTTGACAAGTATCTTGGGATAGTTTGAGTTTGAAGTCTGAACCTGTTCAAGATGAAGCCCCAGTGCTGTCTTCTGGAGCACTGTAGAGATCTGTGCCAGTTTGTATTTTCATTCCCCGCTCTCTGCTGCATGTGTGCTCTATTCTCTACAAGCAGAATCCTTTGCTGGTCATGCTTGTGCTTAAGGGAAGATTCAGTTCTTACCTGAACCAGGTTAAAAAGTCAAAATTCAGCAGAGTAAAGGGGAAGATTTTAATGAGCCTGTTTTACGGGGAAGAATCTTCATCAACATTGATGAGTGTCTCAAAGATGAGGGAGAAATCCTGGATTTCATCAAATAAGAACATTGTGATGGAAGCTTTGTCTACAAAGGCTGGCTCACTGATTAGAACTTCCATGACCTTGGAGAAGTCGGAACATTGCAGGTCCATAAACTAATTATTAATTATTTTGGGCTATCTTTAACCCCCTTCTATGACCATTTATTGTTCCCTTCTGTATGTGACCTAACACCCTTGCTTGTGGCTGGCAGGTAAATCTTGACATGTATGAACACACACTTCCATAGCTTCCATCATCTCCAAGGCCAAAAATGTCTTGAACTGTTACCTGAGCCATAGAACAGAGATTTGCCCTCTTTGCTATGACCCTTTTTTCCTATATATCAACCAATGTATTTGGGAAGTTTGTTGACTTACGGCTTTTACTTTTTTGTTATTATAAAAACTTCATTAAATTATTCATTTGTCAGAGCATGGCATTTAGGGTAGCCCTAAATAGTATTCTTGGGCATGGCCACTTATATTTGACTCCAGAATAAACTACTTCTTATTCCCTTTGAGGTGATTGATTGTTGCTTTTAAATAAGTCTCTATCATTTGATTTACCAGTAAAGACTTGGGAGCCAGATACTGGGGTGAAAACCTGCTAGCTCAGAGAAGCAGAGAAAGCACCTGACTGACCTTTGCTCTTCCACCATTGTCCCTGAAAGAGAATCTTCTCCTCTGCCATCTCTAACCAAAAGAACCCTCATACTCAAATGTTACTCCCTACTACTTCCTGTGCCTCTCTCTCTCTCTCTCTCCCCCCCCCCTTCCTCTGACCTCCTGACTTTCCCTTACTCTCTATGGTTACTTCCAGTTAACTGGTTGCTTACTCCTCCACTTGACCCATGGAATGTTGTTTTTATTTTATCCTTTTTACAATAAGCATAAAGGTCTTGGATTAAAGGTGTGTGCTAGGGCTGAACCATGCCACAGCTAGAATAAGGTTTTTCCAGCAAACCTCAGGGATCAATCAGGGATCAAATATTCCAAAACATTTGATAGTTGTTTTTTATACACTGACAAGTTATCGAGAAAGGGTACAAATGGGTTATGTCTTGGAATAAGAGCAGACAGCGTAGTCTCTTGCAGCATCTCTATTTCAATTCCCTCTTCTCTAAAATTAACTATGAATTAAAAGTCATTCCCATGCCATTGTCTGATTTTATAAAGACAGTGGCTGTCTGGAAATATCACTGGAGGGAATTTGTTATCCCCATTTTACGGCTCATTGACTCCCTGGTGGTCAGTTTTAAAGGAAAATCAAAAGACCAAGTAAGAGTTCATCAGAGGACAGGGATAGAAAGTGGCTAGACAGTTCAGACCAGGGGTCCAGAACACAGTCGTTTTCAGGCCATCTCCCCCCACCCCGAGAGTTCTCTTCCCAGTTCCTTGTTACATCTCACAAATGAACACCCATAAGTAGAATCTGCATAGAAGAGTGTGACAGACACTAATCCCCTTTGACAGTGGCTTTGGAAAGGGACCTCTGGCTCCTCATGGTGGAAATGATGCCTATCTTGCTCCCCAGTTTCAGCCCAACTCTTTCATAATCCTAGGGCACCCTTTCTCCAGAGCAGGCTGTTAAAAAAACCCCTCAAAGATCACTGATGACAGGCCCCTCCCTAATGGAATCTATTTCTGCCCCTGGGTGTAGACATGACATTCTAATCTGCTCCAAAGGTTAGAACATTACATACTGTTGTCTTCTCACTTAACGTTTAATCCATCTGGGCCTGCCAGTCACCTGGCCAAGAGCTCAACCCTCAGGAAAGCTGCCTTGCTAAGAAAATGGGAAGAATAGTTATTCTCTTAATGAGGTAATGTATTTTTCCTTCCTAGGAAGGTTCCTGTTGGTACATCTCTCATAGGGCTTCTGTCATGCAGTACGAGCCTTTCCACCCTTCTGAATCCTAATCTTTCTCTTTTTTTCTTCTTTCTATTGCCTTTCTTTTTCTTTTATTCCCCCTGCGATAGAGTTTCTCTGTGTAACTGTCCTGCTGTCCTGGAACTTGCTTTGTAGACCAGGCTGGCCTTGAACTCACAGAGATCCTCCTACCTCTGTCTCCCGAGTGCTGGGATTAACGATGTGCTCCACTACTGCCTGGATTTCTACTGATTTTCTAAGCGCACTTCCCTAACACGTTGGGCTTCTGCACTCTTTCATAACATCCTCCCTGGTTGCCGCGGCTGCCTATGAGGCGCAGGGCTTCCTCTTAGAGGCCCTGCAGTCTCCTGCCCTGTTGTTTATGTCTTAAATACTAACAGAAATGCCTGTGGAGCTCCTTCCGAGTCCATTTTCAATTTTCTTTTGTTATGGAGAGGAAAAACCCAAGGAGGGGACCCCACTTTCCTTGTTAGCACATTGTGTCCACCATGGTGCTCCCCAAGGTTTCTGCTAATGGAAAGACCAGCTTGTGGGGACCACAGTGTCTGAAGGGCTGACCAGTGACAGCTTAGCTGGTGCCACTGCAGGTGGGCCCAGTGGGCTCAGCCACCAAGGACCTGTGGAGCAAGTGGAATGAGGGGTTAGTCCTGAATATCAGAAGTGGTCAAATTTCCCAAATTTGGGGTTATTAAAATGTGTTTTTTGCTTTTGCTTTATTTGTCTTCTTTTTCCAGCATAGACTGTCTCTAATAACAAATCAGTCTTTTTCTTTTTTCTTTCTTTCTCTCTCTCTTTTCCCTAAGCCTAATTTCCATGATTTCACCATATGGAAACTGTGACTTTTAAAAAGAACTTGCTCGATCGAGCAAGCCTGGTACATTTTTCAAATGTTTCTTGACATTAACAGCTCTATTTCTCAATTAGCAAAGGGAATGAAGTTGATTATGCATATCCATGGGGTGACAATTTACATCTGATTAGCAGCTCTAAGGTAAACATTAAAAGGTCACTATAAATAACTTTTACTTCTTTTGTTCTCCGAAAGACCAGTCACTGAGTCCCAGCTGCCCTCCACTCTCCATGGCTGGTGAAATCCTATTTTTAAAATGGTAGACCTCAGTGTCTATTATATGATCGAATCCGAAGAATTTGAAGCTTAGTGAGTTGACATTTTGGTTGTTTCGGTTTTTTCTATTCTTCCGATGCCCATCTGCTTTTGTGGGAACTATTAGTGAATCTGAGACAAAAGACAACAAGACGCGTGGACAGGCCTGCAGCGCATCTTGAGCCTTGTTCTTGGATTTCCCGTTAACCCTAAAAGGCCTCCATATTTGTTTTTAAGATGATGAAAGAGTTGTGGGCGGGGAGCCACCTCACCTTCTCTGTATGAAACTAATCAGCCATGGAATCCAAAGCAATCCATCTTATGCTCTGTGGAATCACATAGAAACCCCCTTTTGTGCGGAGCAAAGAAAGCCCTGAATGACGAAAGTCCTGAGTTACTGTGTGCTGTTGACGTGGGCATGGCCATGTCAAGATTCCCATAGCTTCAAGCCATCCTCCAGGGACCAAATGTGTTGACAGTGAGTACAGAGAATGTTCACCACAGCTTCCTCCTCCCAGATGTTGACAGCCCAGAGATCGTCTCCTAACCAAGACTGCTCCCGCTGAGATTAGCGGAACCTGTTTTCTTGATCCAGCTGTTCTCTATAAACCCTGTCTCCTTGTTCCTGTCTATAATAACCCTTTCTTCCTTTTCAGCGGTATGCAATAACCCGGCCTCTCTGTTCAACTCTGTATAATAAACACACTGAGCTTTCCGAAGGCTGAGGTTTTTCCAGTAGCCCTGACCATCCAACCCCCGCTTTCTGACTATGTGTGCATCTGTCTGTTTGTTGCTTCTTTGTTACCTCCTTACCCCAGTCAAGTCCATCCCTGGAGCTATGTAAAAATGCAGTAAACTGTCTTGTGCACGAGAATAATTCAGATAAGGAAACTGATAGTGTTAGTTCAGAGAGGAATTTAGGTAGTCTTGTGGTTGGGCTTGGAGAGTCCTACTTTGCAGTTGCTATAATGAAGTTAAAATGGTAACCCTTTGAGACATGTGGTCCCTTTAAATCTATGCATATGTAGACAGGTTTTTGTCTTCTTCTTCTCTGTGTGTGTTTTTAATAGTGGCAGCTGTTAATAATGATTTTTGTTATTAGAATTCTGAGGCGGGAGAGAGGCAGAAAGAGAGCAGAGGCTGACCTTCAATAGGTGGATTCTGTTCATCAGCGAACACAGCCCCTCTCCTGTGGGAAACTGAGGAATCCACCAGGGGAAAGGGGAAAATCTCTGGGCTATAGGGGGTGCATGAGGGGCTCGGGAATGGAATGATGAAATCGTTGCAGCTGTGGGTGCTCTACATACATCTTTCCTTCCTGAAATTGCTCGCTCAAGGAGAGACAGAGCATCTTGGGAGAGGTGCTGTCTCAACAGGCTTTCCTTTCTGTCCTGACCTCTGCCCAGATAACTGGTCAGAGGTTGAGCAGGGCCATCTGCAATCTCAGGAATCCCGTGGTACAACCAGGGTACTCTATAAATATTCGCATGCTATTTGTAAAAACAATCATATAACTTTAGATATGTGATGAAAGAAAGAGGTTTGAAGAAAGAATCCCTGTTCCCACCTCTTAGAGATAATATAATACATTTTGCTGAATTTTAAGATTTTTTTTGGTCTTGGTTTTCTTTTTCTTATGAACATATGGACATACTTATTTTTTAAAAGAGAGCTATATTATTTTAACCCAAATTTTAAAAAATGTGTGGTGTGCATCATTAACCCTGATTTATGGACATATGATATCATATGGATATATGATATTAAGTAACACAATTAGGTTCACTCTTCAAAGGGCTGCTATAATTTACTGGCTTCTTGTCGATGACATTTTAGTTGTTTACTGGGATAAATTATGGTGAAAATTCTGAGTCCTTTTCCACCGTTTTTGAGAGCTTTCCGTCAATTCGTTGTCTTGCCAGCGGGGTTTAGTGCTCAGGTTGCCTCGTCTTCATTAACCCTTCAATCCTTATTTCTCTATGCAATCATCATTTAAAATTAGAATTTATTTTGAAGTTTAAATACTTCAGGGCAATTCAGAGGCACTTGTGTGCTTTTCTTGTCATTTGGTTTATTTTTTCTCGCAGCATGTTTTGGATTTTTGTGTGTTTTGTTTTGCTGTACAAGAGCTCTTTACATATTAGATTAGCCCTCTGCCAATTAACTCAAAATAAGTTATGTAGTCGGCATTGTGCCAAATATGCATTACCCACCCTCCAATTGATTATTGTCTTTTCACCTGGACTTAGAATAGTCCCTCCATTGAAGAGATACTTAATCAAATGTTTCAATCTGCAGTATTGGACTGAAAAATCATTCCTGGGGAAAATCTCCTTGCCCCAAGATTATAGAAATTGTCCCTTAAAATTTCTACCAGCTCTGTAATTATTGGACTATTTGGAATTAATTTGAGAGGGACATAGCTGGTAAGGATCATAAATTGTTTTCAGTATACTTAACCCAACCGTATCATTTTAGAATTCACAGTTTTTCCACTTTTATCATGCACAAAGTTCCCTTGGGTCCGTGGATTTAATTCCCCTTCCTCTATTTTGTCCCATAGTTCTTTATCACCATTGGCTTATTCAGAGATACAAAGATGGATTATCAAACAGAAATATTAGCATTGGCTTGCATAGTTACTTAAAGTGTGGAGAGTCTTAAGAGTAAGGCTTGCTTCTAGGAGGTGAATATGAATGAACTTGGAGGTGTAGCTGGTAGGAGTGCCTCAGAGAGATTGGGGATGGTGAGGAAGTGGAGAGGCTTGAGTGAGTGAAGTCTTAGAAATAAGACATGGCTAGTGTGTGTGTGTGTGTGTGTGTGTGTGTGTGAGAGAGAGAGAGAGAGAGACAGAGACAGAGAGACAGAGAGAGAGAGAGAGAGAGACAGAGACAGAGAGAGTACAGTAATATGAGGTACAACAAAAAATTGGGCCAAGTTAGCTTCTATGATGTTTGGAGGGTTTCTCCTGTCACACAATTAATGTAGATTTAGTCTGAGATGGTATTGTGGATTTTAAGCAGATGTGAGGTACATTCCATTTTGTCTTTGAGATAGGAGTTTGTTTTTTGTTTGTCTGTTGTTGTTGTTGAAGATGAATTGGAAGGATTCTAGAAGAATCACCAACTAGGCAAGGATTCTAATGATTAGGAGTTTCTGTAGTAATATGATAAGGACCCGAACTCAGATAGGAGTAACAGAGAGAAGGAGCAGAGCTAGAGACGCGCTGGTGGTGACTTATAAGGAATGATGGGCAGTGCATCTGGGAGAGTGAAACTGTTAATGACTTCTATCCCCAGACTGGGAGATGGGAATGTCTTGTGAGAGCAAGTTATGGTCAACTTGACTCTCGCACTTCCAGGGAATGACAGCTGTGAAGGATGTGAGTAAACAAATTTGATGGGTTTCCATCTCAGGTTCCACCTCTAGGCATTAGATTTAATGTTCAGTGACTGTTGTACTAACTTGTTTCTTTGACCCACTGCTCAGGCAGTGTACACATCATCTCACCCAACTCCTGTCCTTTTTCCGCACCAGCTGACAGATTCCAGAATGTTCTTCAAAGTGTTTAGCATAGATGGGGAAAGTTGCAGTTTTCCTATTCCGTACATTGTCTGTATCATCAGCGAGTTTCTAGATGTATCTTGCAGATGGGATTTGAAGCTTGCAGACTTTGAATGATGAAAACACTGTAGAAGTCATAATAAGAAAACGTTCTTGGATGGAGTTGATGGAAAATCTCGTTTCAGAAGCCAGGGCACAAATGTAACTTTCCAAAGGTTTTCTTTGCTTGCACGTATTGCCTCTCAAATAGAATGCAGACTTAATTTTGCTAACTGAGAAGCTGTCTCCACTTGTTAAATCCCTCCCTGATATGAGTGAGTTATGACATGGAAAGGAATAATGACAAATGGAGTACGTGTGGCTCTGCTACTGAATTGCCAACCACGTGTCACATGGTGAGGAAATATGGGCGACATGGTCACTGTCGTCAATTTATGTTTATCGAACACCATGGTGTTCAAGGTCATTCTTATAAATACTTTACTGAATTTGTTAATAGCTTAAGCTTTATTATCTTTACTATCTGTGTACCTTCTGGACCAATGGTCTTTCTAAACTCTGCTTGTCTTTTTTTCTCAATCTTATTTATAAGCAAGACTGATGATTCTTCTGCCAAAAGTGATCTTCTTAAGATGCAACCCTCTCAAGATCTTCTTTGGTCCTCAGACTCCTTGTGCTTTCAAGAGAAGGAAGAAGGTGGAGTGGTGGATGCTACTCTGCTGTCTGGTGGTGTGATGCGCCAAAGATTATGGCTTCTCATCTTTCTGAGGCCCCTTGTGTGTGAGAGCCAAAAAGGGATCATGGACAGTCTTATGGGACTATCCTGCGATGCAGAGTCATATGTATTTTGTAAAAATGGGGCAGCGTTTGAAATGTCACAGGAACTAGCATCTTTTCTTACTTTTCCCACTGTAAATAGTTTTAGGTTGAAATGTAGAGGCAAAGACTTAGAAAAGAAGAAAGCACGGAGAGCCATGGAAAAATGGTAGCAAAACAGAGTTGCATTTGGTAAAGAATTCAGAAAGTCCTGAGTGCATGTATATACAGAAATAGGCATATATTCATTCATCATTATGTTAATATGTTTATGTCTGTAAGGTCATATAGAATTTTGATGCATTATGTACATTTTATCGGTGTTGGTTGATTTGTAGACATAAAACTGAATGGAAAAAATGAATACAAGGATACATAGTCCTGAAGCAGCCCATTTGCATGAGAACGAAACCTGCTTTTTGGAGCAGCTGATTTTGCCATTTTCTCTTAAATGAAATTTGGCTCATTTCTCATCTAAATATTGGAAGTAGCCAGTATGTGTCAGATTGTCAGAGATGGACTAAATGCTTAATGATTAAATTTGTACTCAATCCTGCATCTGTCCACCAAGCATCTCGGGCAATCTCCTGGTTTTATTTTCATTGTTATTCTGATTCTCCCTGAATCCTCTTTTTAATCTCAGTTTTTCTCTCTTCCTGTAAGCTCTGAATTGTGTCTCATCAACTCGACCTCTTGAGTTCTTCATTGTCCTCTGAATTTTTTATTCATTATCATATTTACTTTTCTATTGCTGTGACAAACCACCATAACCAAGACAACTTATGAAAGGAAGTGTGTGATTTGGGCTCACAGTTTCAGAGGGCTAGAGTCCAAGGGCATGGTGGCAGGAGCAGCTGAAAACTCACATCTTAACCAGCAAGTAGGAGGCGGAGAGATACCAGGAAAGGTATGAACTTTTGAAACCTCAAAATTCATCCACAGTGGTACATCTTTTCCTACAAAGCCACTCCTCCAATTCCTGCTCAAGCAGCTCCACCAACTGGGGAGCAAGTTTTCAAACATATGAGCCCACTGTAACCATTCTCATTCAAACAGCCACATTCATCTTCACGACTTCCTGGTTTTTGTATGTATATTTGACTTGGGTACTAAACACTAGCAGCTGTCCACCCAGACCCACGCTCTGTCCCAGAAGCATAGTTAAGGCTGCGTTTTCTAGTGCCCCCTGAAGGGGGTGTAGCCATTTGTATAAAAGCTCTTTGTAAAAATCTTCTACAAATGCTTCTGAATTGCTTTTCTCCATTTTGTTGAGTAGAATATATGCTGCTATTCAACAAGTTCCTGAATCATTGTCCTCTTTTTCCCTGTCTGAGTTCCTGGAATCATTATGTTGGAATAGATTTAAATATATTACTAAAGCCACAGAGTCTTGGTGATTTGCTAATATAACTTAGCCTAATCTGCTGGCTAGTTTCTTATCAGCTTGACACAATGCAGGGTCAATTGAAAATAGGAAACCTCAATTGAGAATATGCCTCACTCAATCACATTGCCCTGTAGACAAGTCTTTGGGTTGAGGGGCTGTTCTTGATTAATGATGTTTGGGGGCTAGCTAGTTAGGGTTTCTATAGCTGTGAAGAGACACCATGACCACAGCAAATCTTATGAAGAAAACATTTAATGGAGGTGGCTAACTTAGAGTTTCAGAGGTTCAGTCCATCATCATAGCAGAGAACATGGCTGCCTGCAGGTAGACATGGTAGTAGAGAAGTAGCTGAGCATCCAACATCTTGTAGGAAAGAGGAAATAGACTGAGATACTGGGCAGTATCATCAGCATAGGAAACCTCAAAGCCCACCCCCACAGTAATACACTTCCTCTAGTGAGATTATACCCACCTCAACAAAGCCACTCCCTATGAGATCATGGGGGCCAGTTACATTCAAACTATCACATTCTACTCCCTGACCCCAATAAGCTTGTAACAATCTCATAATGTAAAATATATTTTGTCTAACTTCAAAAGTCTTTATAGTCTATCACAATCTTTGCAATGTTTTAAAGTTCAAAGTTTCTTCTGAGATTCATGCAATCTCCTAACTGTAATTTCCTATAAAAATCAAAATCAAAAAGCAGATCACATACTTCCAACATATAATAGCACAGGATATACATTACCATTTCAAAACAGGGGGAAGGGAGCATAGCAAGGAAATATTGAACCAAAGCAAGAAAAAAAAATCAGCAGAGAAAACTCCAAACTCTGCATCCCTATGTCTGATGTCAAAATGCTCTTCAAATCTCCAACTCTGTTCAGCTTCGTTGGCTGCAACATATTTCTTTTTCTTGGGCTGGTTGTGTTTCCTGTTAGCAGCTTTCTTTGGCAGGTATCTAACAACTCTGGCACCTCTAACATCTTGGGTTCTCCAAGGCAATTCAGGTTTCAATTTCACAGTTTCATGCAATGGCCTTTCTACTAGCCCTCCATTCAAAGACACACTGACAAAGGCCTGGTATCAGGAGTTTTCCTTTCCTTAATCTCCAGGAGAAAATTCTCTAACTTCTTTCTTCTGTCTTTAACTTTAAAGTCTGAACCACATGGCCAAAACTGCCAAGTTTTGCTGCTTGCTGGGGCTGAAACATGGCCCCTTCATTCAATTACATCTTCACCAGTTTACTGTCCTTCACTGCCTGAGCTTGGCTGTCCTGAAACTTGCTCTGTAGACCAGGCTGGCCTCAAACTCAGAGATCCACCATCCTTTGCCATTTCAGTGCTGGAAATAAAGGCATGCCCCACCACACCCAGCTCTAAGCTTTCCTTTAGTTCCTTCCTACAAGTTTTAAACTTAGCTGGGTGGGATCTTGCCCTGAGGTCACCATTCCCTTTATTCCATTTCTTAACTTGTTTATCTCTTTGACCACAGAACTTAGCTCCATTTCACTTTCTGGTACTCTTTTTTACAAATATTTTTCCTTCTACAGCTTGCCCCTTTTCATTATAAATCTTCATCAGAGTTAATACTAATAACTACACAACAGAATCTAAACAAGGCTGCTTTGAGATTTTCTCTGCCAGTGCAATTAATCCAAAATCTTCTCTTTAGCCTCAGGTAGACTTTTCAGACAATGACAAACAGCAGCTACTTTCTTCACCAAAATATAACAAGACCAGGCCACATGCTAACATTTTTCTTCTCTGAAACCTCTCGATCCCCACAGTTCACCAAATCACATTCAGCACCACTGTCTTCCCTGTTCCTACTTGTATGGCTCATTAAGCAGCACTTAAAGCATTCCATTGCTTTCTGAAGTCCATATTAATCTCTAAATAAAAACATAACCAGGCCTATCACAGCAATATCTCAGTCCTTCTTACCAACTCATGTCTTAGATAGGGTTTCTCTTGCTGTGTAAAGACACTAGGACCACAGCAACTCTTATGAGGAAAATTTTCAATTGGGTGGCTTGCTTACAGTTTCAGAGGTTCATTCATTGTCATCATTGTGGGCAGCATAACAGCCTGCAGGCAGACATGGTCCTGGAGAAATAGCTGAGAACCCTATATCCTGCACGCCACTGAAATACTGGGTGGTTTCTATCCTGTGCATAGGAAACCTCAAAGCCCGCCCCACACTTCCTCCAATAAGGTCATACCCACTCCAACAAAGCCAAAGCTCCTGATAGTGCCAATCCCCAGGAGATTATGGGAGCTCATTACATTTAAACTACCACAAGGGCTCCGACCACTGTAGGTAGTGCTACCCCTAGACAGGTGGTCCTATTCTATATAAGAATGCAGGCCGAGCAAGCCATATAGAGCAAGACACTTCTTCATGGCCTTTGCTTCTGTTCCTGCCTCCAAATTCCTGCCTTCAGTTCCTGCTCTGACTTTCCTTCATGATAGGCTATGATGAAGATGGATTTGCCATTCAAATGAGCCCTTCCCTCTCTAAGTTTGTATTTGGTTATGGCATTTTATCATCATAAAAGACAAACTGGGACAGTGATCTTATGACCACTCTTGATTCCTTAGAGCCTAGTTCTTTTTCTCTGAAAGCAAGATTGAAATGTGTCGGGGACCAACCATGGCAAAAATTCCTCTTGCCAGGGTAAAGGCGTGGGAATTAGAAACATAGTAAAAAATATGAAGACACAAATGAAAGTAATAAAACAGAAAATATAGGATAGTATTGGGAGGGAATTTTTCAGTGGGTACTGAAAATTTGCCCATGTTTAATTTCCAACTGCTTAAAATACTCCTGACCCCAAAAGATTGGAGTAAGACAAAAGAATGCATTAACATGATGCAAGGAAATGATCAGACCACTTGAAAGTCATAGGCTACATTCATAGTTAAACGTTCTGTGGTTAGAACAAAACAAGTCACCAAGTCACACTCACGCCCTAGACCACAACACTCTGGAGGTAAACCACTCCCTGGGTGGAATCCCAAGTTATCTCCATAAAGGGAATTGGAACTTAGTTGGATCCTTATACTTTTGTTTGAGGTGGGAATAGATATACTTCTCTATTCCTGGAACACAAGGTTTGGCAATTAGCCACACCTGTTGACTATAACCTTGCGTGAGCAGTACTCTCTGATCAACAGCTAGGTAATGCCTTGTTTGAGCTAGAAGCACAATAACCTTGTAAGTTCCAACTCTCTGACCTTTGGTCAATGTGGAAAAAGGCTCATTTTTTCTGGACCTCTACAGAAATGTCTGTTCATGAGATGTGTCTTGAGTGATACTCTTCAAGTGTCTTAAACTAGAGTGTATCTGAACTGATAGAGCCTCCTTCCTCCATTGTCCATTTTCCTGTAAGTCAAGCCATGGCCATCCAGATGCCCAGGCCCCAGACAGGAAGTGGTGCTTTGCTTTTCTGGCTGCCACATCCTTCATGGACCCAGAAGTTGGCATGTATCAGCCTTGGACCAAATTCAGCCTTGGCCTGTTTTCTTCTTCTTCTTCTTCTTCTTCTTCTTCTTCTTCTTCTTCTTCTTCTTCTTCTTCTTCTTCTTCTTCTTCTTCTTCTTCTTCTTCTTCTTCTTCTTCT